>CAJNOQ010000301.1:0-55748 GCA_905250885.1 Didymodactylos carnosus | reverse complement strand
TATAATTTCTTATACCTTCTTTGTGTAAGATCTTATAAGATCATACAAGATCTTGTACATTCCTATGATAAGAAAAATCTTGTAAAATCTTATAAGAATCTTGCTACAAGATGTCATATGAAATCTTATAATTTCTTATAGGAAATTGATAAGATCTTTTGAAATCTTATAATTTCTTATTATACGATCACCCAAGATCGTACATGATCTTGTAAGATCTTCCCAGATCTTGTTATCTAATCCTTGGACCTGAGTAGTTGTCCAAGGATGAGTAGAGGTTTGCTGAAGGCTATGTGTGGATGATAATTAAAGACCAATGTTTGATAACTCTTTTAATTTCGAGTCTGACAATAAATGCGAATATTGTTCTGATATTGGAAAATTTTTCGAAGCTGGATTTTCAGAGGATCTTTGGAAAACTAGCTTGGATTTTCCGAAATTCAAAGAGGAGTCTATTGATTGTTTTGAGGGCATATACATCCGAAGTGTCCTTTACAAAATCGAACGTAAGCGACATCTTGAAAACCCATGGTCTCGCAGTTATAAACATTGTTCCTGAAGCCTTAGCACTCCACTGCCGTTAGGTTTGGGACTATCAGAAATGAACAAAAACATAGATTATCGACTATGTTGAATCTCGTGGTAATGTTAGTTTTCAAAACAAAATGCAAGAACCGAGTGAAAACCCATAGTAGGTGATATAACCCATTTTTAATTATTTTCGTCAAAAATTAAAAAATTCATTTTTGAACTGGAAATCCCGCTTCCAAAAATTTTTCATAAATCGGATTTTGCATGTAGAAAGTTCGCCTCAAGTCTTGGCTATCGAATGATGAAAATTGCAAACCTCTATTTTATTTAGTACTGAGTTATTCAAAAATAATCATTGTTCTTGTATTTTGGCTCCGATAGTAGTCAATTGCAACCACGCTGATCACAAAATATTTTTCTAATTTTATTAAATCGACCATAGAACGCTCGACGAACATCAAAGCTGAAAACCAACTGTGTTTTATAAAGATATTAGAAGCGATATTCGACGCTTTTATCAAAAACCAATGTCATGATGAACAATATTCGCATTTATTGTCAGACTCGAAATTAAAAGATTTATCAAACATTGGTAAACGGCTGCTACGTTTATAGACAATGGCGAACTTGATGGTTATTTCCCAAAAATATTGTGAAATGAAAAGTGGCTTTGTTGCCCCTCGTCCTTTTGTTAAGACAGTTTACCAGATATGCTTCTGAGATAGAAAAAAGTTTTATTTTCGATAAAGAATGGTCAGAAACGACACGGAAAACAAAACATCGAATGCACTAAATTTCGCATATTTATAACCAAAATTTTCAGCTTGATTCAATGGAATTATAAGGAATCATAATGATACGAGACTGAACGCAGCTGTGTTGGAGGTTTTGTAGAATGTAAGAGCAAACTACTCTCTTTTATGTGTACGCTTTGTGGAAGTGTGCTTATGACGCTGTCAAAAAACATTGGACAAACCTTGCGAACATCTCAACTTTTTTGAAGAGAAAATTTAAGTTTCACTCGAGCCAGGCTGAAAAACATACCGGATCTCGACTTAGCTCGTTATCGGTTGTCTATCTGAGGTGAAAGTATATTATTACATAATATTTTTAAGCAAGAATGAACACTGTACAGAAAAATAAATTGATTGTTTGAGACAAAGACGACGATAAAAACCTACTTCTGTAGAGATAATAAAACATTTGAAACATCCAAGGAGAAAAGAAAATACAAACTCGTAGTTTTGAAAGCGTTCCTGTAGACCTGGAAAGATTTATAGCTAAAATAATTATAACTCTAAATTTTTGACAAGAACTTCATTTCCGTTTATCGTTAATAATACTTTTGTATTTGTTTAAGTGACTTTGTTCATTCTCAAAATTTTTTCTCTTTAGTCGATAATGGTTACTAATATTTTAGTTCAGTTTTAGAAACTTGAAGTGGAAAGGGCACTATTTTTTTCAAATGCGTTAATTATATCCCTATCGACGTAATCTAGAAAATAAGTATCGGTTCTCAATCGTTACGGATCTAGTGGAATACTGGAATTGTCGAACATTAGAAATTCATATATATGAATAATTTTTTATTCTATTCATTATGTCATTCAAGATCGTTCGATTATTATTATAAAAATCGATTAATTCTGGACCTGTTAATTGTATATTGAAATTTACAGCACCAGTTTTCGATTTCGATATGGACGTTTGTCGTAATAATAATTCGAACGATTTCAATGTATTGTTAAATTGATCAATTAAATTTTTTAAATCCTGTTGATTGTTCTTTGATAATGTTAATGTATTCAGTTTATTATCAATTGATTTTCCATGAAATAACAAATAGGATACGAGTATAATAATAAGAATGAATAGTCCAATAGCAAAGATTCTATCTCCTAATATAATCGATAATGGTACCGGTGAACATTTTCGATGAGTTGGAGACAATTTTTGATGTCGTTGATGACAGTTATCATCGCTTAGTTCGATTTTAACATTACGATTATGTAATGTTTCAATTGGTGTTTGAATCGAATTTATTCCAACGTTATTATTATTATTTATTTTTGTATTTAAGGGTACGTTTGAAAAATCTGTAACATGTTTATCTTCTTGAAATCGCGGTGGAGGTTGGTCTAAAAATTCAGCGTCATTTCCCATCTTTGACTAATAAAGTCCACGATGGATAAGATATCTAAATAGATGAGAAATGATAAGTGAGTTTTTGTCATCCTTATCATATTATAGTCCATGGTGTTATAATTCATCGCATTTTTAACTTTTTCTACTAACTGACGATTATACAAGTGCACGATGGAGTCGATTATAGTCAAAAATCAAAAAATACACAAACTAATACTCAACGTGAGATGCATGTAACGAATGATAACTTTATGTGAATTAGTCAAAAAAACTGATCAGGATGAGTGTGTCCAACAAGTATGTAGAATAAATACGAACATAACCAAAAAATAGATAAAAGAAACCGTACTACATGTGTATAAACTAATCATGTTCCAATAGAGTCTGTTACATTTACTATGAGTTATTTAGTTAAATAATGTAGAAAAAGAATAACTTTCTCCTCTCTTTCTCGACCAACCGTTTTTCTCATGCGAAGAGAAATAAAGAATGATTCGCGATAGAACTATGTGAAAATCGCCTTGTCTATCAGTATAACTCAGGATACTTTTTTATGTAATGGATGAAACTACAGAATTTTTTTTTTTACTGAAAATTGACATTTTCTACATATATTCTTTATTCTATTCTTAACTCATAATTCCATTGGCTCTCGTACTAGTGTGGCTGAAACGTTCTGCTATAACTAATGTGTGTAAAATAGTTTTAATTTGACAGCAATTCATTAATAATAATAAACTATAGCCGTTTTCGCAGATATCTCATACAGCAAGACAGTTTAAAGGTTTAAAGTAAGTAATTCAAGTAACAGAGGCGATCTGTTTTACAGTCTGCAATGCTATTAGTCAACTGTTGAGTTTTCTACAAATTTGTTCTATTATCAAATATTTGCTTTGAATATTGATTGATACTACCGCTTATTGATTCGTTACAGTGCTTCTTTTACTCTTACCGATCTTATTAGTATGTAGGTATCTATCATTCTAGATGAGTATATTGACTATATTTTTTTTCATATTTACATTTATTCTGTAAAGATAGGGGGGTATATGTCATCATCAATCTAACACCTTTCTTGACGATACAAAACTGAAGTAATACAAAATCAGAAATCAAGAATAGAGCTCGACACATCTTCCTCTTCTGTAAACGATAATTTTCTTTGTTTCTTCAATTGAGATTCGCCAACGGTAGTAAATATTTATTTTGTCGACTGTGTTTATTAAAAATAATCTATACTTGTGTACTACGACTAATTCAAATTGTTATAATGATGATTTCGTAGTGAATAACGAAAACAGAGATGCATGTGAAAGAGAAAGTGCAGAAAAGCGAAATTGTTTAATCAAATATAACACACTGGTACGCCTCATCAAACATACATACATAAAAAAGTTCAAATCAACATCATATCATGAGAACTGGCGAAAAGTTATCTACGTCGTAAATGCATTATCTTTCGTTTATTTTGTTGATCGCATATAATGTCAAAGGAGGATTTTAGAAAGCTTGCATCTTTAGATGTGAAATCGCTTTTTGCTAAAAAATACTTTTTTATTAGTAATTTATGCTCCTCAGCCCGAATCGGATATCCATTACAGTAGTGTCGCTTGCCTCAGGTCGATCCTTGAAAGCTCGATATCCAGAAGCCCATTGACAAGATTCGAATCAAAATATTCTAATCCATTCAATTTCTAGAGTACATCAAATTATGTATTTCTAGAAGTTTTGAAAATTAACGGTTATATTTTCTTGTTTAACTGAAATGAAATTTCTCCATAATAAAAAACTTCACAACTCTGAGAAAACATAGCTGTTAATTTTCAAAACTTCTAGAAATACATAATTCGATGTGCTCCAGAAGTTGAACGTTTTGATTCGAACCGCAAATTCAACGTAAAATTCTGAATCGTTCGTATCATATGTTCAAACATTCTAACTGTTGACTCAACAGTTAAAGCGCTTGAAGAAAATGATTGAGTAAAAAGTGTTTTACAAATACATATAGATTATTATTTTAGTAACAACTCTGATTTCATTTGTCTAATCCTATGCTATACAAACTAGGTTAACTCGAAACAAATTTGACTTATAGATGGAAGCACAAAAATCTATTTGATTGTTATATATCTAATACTCTGCATCATATCAATTTTTGCCGTTTGAGAGATGTTGTTCGTACTTACTAAACATGCCAACAAAGAATTACTCTCCACTTGTCTGTCTTAAAGAGAATACAAGCTTTTCTAATATGTGTGTTCAATGAAAACGTACTACTACTTTTGATATGTGTTATTATCTTATATATGATAGTATTTGGGGAATTAGAAATTTGAAGTTAGTGATATATAAAAACTTATGATGTGTTTTCGATACGGACAAATGGAATATTTCACGTATTCATTCAGTCTAGGTTTTTTATAATGAATGGTAGGTGATTATTTCACTGTGCATTTTTAACTCCTTTTTACATTGAATATATAACAATAAAAATCACTTTCTGTTTTTCCTCTTGATATCTAGTAATAAATGATACTTTTCTCGTATTTTTCTTTTTTAAATAAAGATCGATGGCAGATCAGAACAGGCCAGAAGTTCTAACTATTGAAGCACGATCTAACGTACACTCTCAATTCACATGAATAATTTAACTATCAGAGTCTCGAATACTGACACAATATTCCACGTACAACGAGTAGTAATTATGTCATACTTCTAGGCGTGTTAAAATTTACTTTCTAATTCTGGATATATCTCACTTTGAATTTTGCCTTATGTCGTGTTTCTGAATGCACTTGATATCTGTGACTGAGATTTGATGGTCTCTGCAATTAGAGAAAGAAATAAAGAAAAAAAAGAAATAAAGAAAAGAAAGAAATATACATATTCTCTATTTCTTTTACCATCTTTTTTTTTATGAATGCATAAAACAATAGAAAATAGAATTATTAATTAAATCTTAAGGCCTATGGTTAATGAGGCAGTTACACATCTTTTGACAAGATGTGACATTTATCGGCAGGAAATTGATTTTTAAATCGTATTGTGAATGATAAGTTAGCGAGATAATTCAAACACATTTGACACAATCGTATCACTCGAAACGTATAAAATTTTTCTTGTTAATACTTGAAGCATGATGTTTAAGTGGCTCTTGTTGTTTACTTCCAATAGGCAACCATTTGTGCATTTAAGAATCAACTCTCGCACTTTATTCAACAGCTGGTGTTAAATGATAAAGAGCACTAAATCGAATATTATTTTATAAATCTTTGTTTTCTATTAATTTACACTTTTATAGCAAGATAAGTACGAAGAATATTATGTTTTTAAGTCATAATACGAATAGAAAGTTCAATATGATTTAAAAGCAAATGTTATCATAGATGAACTGTGATTATGAAAAATACAATAGGAAAAATACTTTATTACAATCACATCTTTTATAGGTAGAGATACAATAACTTGAGCTGTTTCATTTAAACGGAAGACGCACCAAATATTTATGAAGACTATTGCTACACTTGTAATCATTGTGTTTATGGTTTCTTTAGTTTATTGTATATTATTTTAGTATAATTGATTAGAGGAAATGTCTAGAACACATGTGTTATCAATTTATTCCAAACATCAATGTACTCGTTTGATCTTCCTATACAACTTATTCTTGCTAATTTTTTTTCTATACTTATCTATGCTCAATGGTTCGTTTCCCTTTGCTTCACCTTCATTAGAAGAAAAATGATGTCAATTTCAACTAGGTGAACGTACAGATTGCACAAATCTTGAGAATGATATGATTCATTAACAACTCTTCATATATTCAGTCTAATGATTTTGTGGCTTGATTATTATTTTTCGTAGTGTAAAACACATTCATATTTTAGCAGACCATGTGAAACAGTAGAAGAATGATAATATTATTCTATGTTAACTTTCTACCTTCTTCTTTATAATAGCAGTGGTAATATTATCGATTCATTCAAAAAGCGAAACAGACTTATTTATTATTTTGCATATATACGAAGATTGAATTTTCTTATCTAAATGAAGATGATTTATTTGCTCATCGAAAGCAATTATAAACACAAAGTTTGAATAATATGTGCTACTGATATAGTGTACTAGATTAGAGAAGTCAGATGAAGTAAAAATCGAAAACTTTCTGACAGAAACACAAAATATCTCACTGAGAAATCTGGGAATATTATTTGCTCTTCTGAGATCATGACTGTTCTAGAAGAAGTGAAAATTTCTAAGCAGATGAAATATGACTTAACCATGGTTCGACAGCTTATAAAGAGAAGATCCTAATGCACACAGCTCACTGATTAGCTTTGCATTTATTGTGAGGAAAAAGCCACTCATCGAACTAAGACGTTTTCAGTTAACACTTGTCTTGGATCATGGAACTAAAAACGCTGCGGAAACACATACTCCTACGTTGTTCATAACGGAGAACACGAATATGTGATGTTTAGTAAAAAGTTCGAATTTTCACAAGTTTTCGGTTTTGAGGTATCTGAGCAACTAGATCTCAGTACTTTTCAAAGTTTTTTTACGATAAATAGGGCGTTTGTTTAGATATACATAGCTAACTGTTATTCCAATAGGTACGTCATCAGGAATGTTAAATCACAACAGGGGCGGCGGAACCACGGGAGCTGTGAGTGCTTTGGCACCCACAGATTTTGAATGTATAAAATCTCTGGATGCTGAGCGCCCACAGAATTTGTAGACGTAGAGTGTGCGGAGACAAGCAGTTCCCACAGGTTTTATGCTCTCATAGTTAATCTTCGATATACAGATGTGCATGTTGTAGGCAAACCTCAAATTAAAGTTTTGCCTGAAGTTTTTCTAGGCTAAATCCTATTTACGTTTCGTCTGAGCAGATTTAAAATTTGCTTGTCTAGTACTCCAATTTTGCTTGTGACTAGACCAAACTTGAATCTAAAGCTGGAATTTCGGTTTTGGCTGAACATAGTTAGAAATTAAAATTTTCACACAATCTAAAAATATTACTGATTTCGATCACTATCCAGTCAGTTAGTACGCGATTCAAAGGAAGAAGAAAAGGCTACTGTTATTTGGACTGATGCCGAACGTGATGAGAAGTCAGTCGTTTTCTGAAAACCATATAGAAATAAAAGGGATTCGCCATAATTAGGATTTTCATTTTCATTTTCACTTTCATTGAAACTCACAGAGGCAGTGGAACCATGGGGGCTGTGGGTGCCTTGACACTCACAAATCGTGAAAATTTTCTAGCAGAAACTTGTTTTTTCTTTGCGTCTTCCCCTCATCCATAGTTTCAGAATCATTCCGCCGCCTTTGAATCAAAATTTGTGAAATCAGCAATTTTTCTTATAGAATCACAAGACGACCAGGAGTTTCTTTTCAGAAAATCAGAAGCAAAATCGGATTTTTCTAAAATGTGGAGTAAATCAGGAGATTTGTAACAAGTGCTGTTGTGTCATGAAATCTCTAGTTAAAAATCAAAAAAGTGACCAAAACTCTCCGCATATTGGTCTATTAGAGAAAAAAGGAAAGAAATTTCGTTGATTCTCATAGCTCGAACCGTATCCTCAGTCAGTTGTACGTCGTATTTACCAGTACATTTTTACGCTCGCTTACTTGCCCCAACTAGGACCGATGTGTATATGAATTATGTACGACATCTCTCATACGGTTCTATAAAATTTTCTGCTACAAAAAGATATTTACAGCAAACTTAAGTGAAATAAACTAAAACTTTTTCCTTTGTCCTTTTTTGCAAGCATCTACTTGAACGTTTTGAAAAAAACTGTAGAACTTGTGCTGTGCCTGTAACAATGGTGATTTTTTCATGATGCAAAAAAATCGTGGTAGATTATCCCACTGGTTAAGATTTTTAAATATGTGTAAATCATTTTGACAGCGAAACAGTCAAAATGATCCGTCTTCGAATCTAAGCTTTTCAGATATGAGCAATTCCGACTAGGTTTAAATACATCAGCTGAATTAGTTTGGATGTTGTGTAGAGTCTTTTTCTTCATACAAATAAAGTTTAAACCACATACAACTCTAACTTCGACTCTGACAATAACTCTTTTTGTTTTGTTCCGTTTACTTTATTTTAAGTTGTTTATTTCGACCTAACTCCAATCTGCCGAATTGAAGTTGGAATTGCCCATCTCTGGAGCTTTTGTGCATGAATATATCTAACATTAGCAGATGCGTCTGCGTTTCCGTAGAAAGCTCTCATTCTTCTTAAACTTAAGGTGAACATTTTATACAGAAGTTTATTGTAACAATGAGGATAATAAAAACACAATGCTCTTTACTACACTAGCAGGAAAAGTATGCACACTCCTTTAGTTCATTGTCTACACTAGTGATTCTATTTGAGGATGTCTCGTCAAATTAGTATCAATCAAGGAACATTGAATGTTTTAATAATGCCAAACATTTCTACGAAACATGAGCTTATTCGTCCGATGTTCGTGTGATTAATCGTGTTCCATTGTTAGAAGTGGCAGGAAGAAGTACCTAGAGTGACTGCTTTACATACGTCTAGAGACATCAGTTGCATTTGTGTCTATGCAACAAAAGTAATTTTTATATTGCAGCAGGCGAAAACCATTATCAGAAAACATGTCTGCTTATCTATATCACCGAACCGAAATAACTGAATTTCTCTTTTTCTGGAGAGATGTATAAACTCGTTCAGTTCAGCATTATTTCCACAAAATTTCTGTAAAATATATAGTGACAATCTTTTTAGATAGTTCCATTTACAATCGTCTTTTTACCAAAATGTTTGTTCAACGTCGTGTACTAAATGTTTGTCGTAAACATTTACAGAGAATAAATCACGAAGAATCATTCATTCGTGTAAATATACTTTAATTGAGACCTTAGTACTTAAATAAAGTTCAACATTTTGATCTCTTTTTCAGGCATCGATACAAGCTCAATCTGTTCGTCAGAAAAGGTAACTTTTAAATGTTCCCTTTCAAGTGATTTAGTAACTGATTTTTATTCGTCTATAGTGATATAAAAGATAGTAAGGTGAAAGGCAATGTAATTGGAATTGATCTTGGGACAACAAATTCATGTGTGGCAGTTATGGAAGGAAAAACACCCAAAGTATTGGAAAATGCCGAAGGTAAGAGTAAACTCATATACATCTCAAGTTATCGATCATCTTATTTTTATTTCTCGACCAGGGATGAGAACAACGCCATCGGTAGTGGCATTTACAAAAGAAAATGAGCGACTGGTTGGTATGCCAGCTAAACGTCAAGCCGTAACGAATCCACAAAATACATTTTATGCAACAAAACGTTTAATCGGTAGAAAATTTGTCGATGATGAAGTAAAGAAAGAAATGTAAAAAAAAGCTAACTGTTATTTTATTGTTCATGATTATACCAATCGGTGTATCTATCTTGCAGGAAAAATGTGTCATTTAAAATTGTCAAAGCCACGAATGGTGATGCATGGGTAGAAGCTCATGGAAAAATGTATTCACCAAGTCAAATAGGTGCATTTGTTTTGACAAAAATGAAAGAAACAGCTGAAAATTACTATGGAACTCCGGTTAAAAACGCTGTTATCACGGTGCCTGCATATTTCAATGATTCTCAAAGACAGGTATGAGAGAAAGATATGTTTTCAATAAAAAATATCTAATGAATATAGAATTTCAGAAAAGATAGTGGAAAACTTTGCATCTCATATGACAGAGAGTCATTTGACTTCGAAAAATTATTTAAATATGGATCTACCGCTTTACTAATATACTATTCTTATTTATTATAGGCCACAAAAGATGCTGGCCAAATTGCTGGTTTAAATGTTCTTCGAGTAGTGAATGAACCGACAGCGGCTGCCCTCGCTTATGGTCTTGAAAAAACAAATGACAAAGTGTAAGTAGAAAAGCAACAAGCCGATATACTACTTATTTTCAATTTTTTGATTTTCAGTATTGCTGTATATGACCTTGGAGGTGGCACATTCGATATTTCCATCCTAGAAATGCAAAGTAATGTATTCGAAGTGCGATCGACAAATGGTGATACATTTTTGGGTGGCGAGGATTTTGATAATGCTTTACTAAAACATTTAATAGAAGTATTCAAGAAAGAAGTATGCAAGTACTCGTTTGTTTAAGATTTTGTCAACATTTTTGTCTTGTTTAGAGCGGCATAGACATAACAAAAGATCCACAGGCAATGCAGAGGCTTCGTGAAGCAGCTGAAAAAGCAAAGTGTGAATTATCATCGGCAGCACAGGTGAGAATAAAAGAAGTGATACAATCTGTTCTTCCATTAACATTTCATCTGTTCTAGACGGATATTAATTTGCCATATTTAACAATGGATTCATCTGGACCAAAACATATGAATTATAAATTATCACGCTCACAATTTGAAAATCTTGTTTCTCATCTTGTTAAGAAAACAGTCGGTAAACAAGGAACTCAATTTGGAGCACGTTGCAGACACTGGAGCGTTTTCTTGTTTCTACAGAACCATGCCAAAAGGCCATCAAAGATGCCGATGTGAAACTACAAGATATTAATGAAGTTATTCTAGTTGGTGGTATGAGTCGTATGCCAAAGGTAATTTTATTTTGTTGGCATTAATAGAATTAAAGAAGAGCGTGCGGTAGATATAAATAGCATTTTTGGCCGAAAAAAATCGTTTCTATTTACGTTTTCAGGCTTTTTTTATTAGACATATACATATCATTTAAAAACAGGAATAATTTTTATAAAGAATTTACGTTTTGAGGAGATCTTTTGGAATCGACTGTAGTTCTACAGAAATAAGAATAGTAAATATAGTGCAGAGTTATTCCCTTCAAAATGGGTATCAAGTGAGACTTTAATGTTCAACGGTTCGGATGTGGTATTGAATTTCATTAGTCTCAGGAGTGGCAGACGGCAACTAGGAGTAACCTTAAAATTGTCTGGAACACACTTAATGTACCGCGCTAGATCTAATGACAGTGAAAAAACATTACAAATCTGACAAAACAAGAGTTTTATAGACTATTTTCGTCTTAGAATAGAAAAATGTATAACCTTCTCAAAATGCGCCATAAGGCCCGTTGATTTTGTTCACAAAACATGATTATGCTTAAAGATGGAAAATCTATCGATCTCTGAAAATTCTTTACGGAAAAACTATAATGTTTTGTATGTTTCTGTAGTTTTTTATCAATAAGATATAGCATACTGTATGCTGAATACCATACATCATGAAGTTTCCAAGTCATTATGATGTGTTTTGAGAGGGTTATCAATTTTTTCCTAATCATTGAAAATTAAAGTACCACTTGGAAGAGGGCACTTTCGCCCATCCACCTTTGTTGTTGATTTAAATTCTGCATCAACTTGGGAAATGAAGTGTTAATATTGAGCAGAAAAAGCAGTTATTTTTCTAGTAAATCTAGACATTCTATATTTTCTCATAGAAAAGTAACATCTTTGATATCATTAGTGAGATAATTAGAATGGTATCGATTACCTGTTCCGCTTTTTCTTTTCTACTGAAGTTGAATAAGACCCTAGTACGTCTTTTATATGATGAGAAAACGAACTTTCTACACAATGTTTTATTAAATTTACCACTAGAGTGTATTATCATAGATAGTTGTTTTCATCCTATTATGCTTTTTCGGTTCGGTACCTTTCTCTTTGTTTTCTGTCTCGTGTATCGTGCGTATCGAAAAAAATATTATATATGTATGTACGTTGCATATGTCTAAAAGATCAGACGAGCGATATGTGTTTGAGAAAGAAGTTATAATTAAAAAATAAATCGTAGTCGAATTTATTAGGAGATACTAGTGATTTATCTAGGTTCCGGAGGAGTAGGTAGATATTCCTAGGACGCTACTGTATAATATGATATTTTTTTGCGAAATTGTTACTTTTCGGCAGTATGGTGAACTGGAATACTGGTGGGGTACCACTCATCGAATCCGATCGCTAATAAATCACTGGAAAACACATACATACATGCTTGATTTGATGAGAGATTTGAGTAAGATTCACAATAGAGCCTCGTAAAAGTAGATTCGAACTAAGCGCATCAATTGGCTTTTCTCACGATAAGCCATTGAAAGTTTTGGCTTTGTAAATTATTTCTTCTGGACTTTCCCATGTGTTTTACACTCAGAAGGGACGGGCCTAATTTTAAACTGAAGGTATATTTATTTCTTTACTTTCATTAAACACTTCTTTTTAAGGTACAACAAACTGTGCAAGAGTTATTTGGTAAATCACCAAACAAATCCGTCAATCCAGACGAAGCCGTTGCAATTGGTGCTGCTATTCAGGTACAGAACATTAACTTCTATCGTTGTATAGTTTTATCCGAAATTAGTTGCGTCTTATTTTAGGGTGGTGTACTTGCAGGAGATGTCACTGACCTTTTACTATTAGATGTAACACCATTATCATTAGGTATCGAAACACTAGGTGGTGTATTTACAAAACTTATCAATCGTAATACAACAATTCCAACAAAAAAAAGTCAAGTATGGATCGCGAATAGATTAATATTTGAGATTAAGTGAGAAATATGCTGTTGTAGGTGTTTTCAACAGCGGCAGATGGTCAGACACAGGTCGAAATTAAAGTTCATCAAGGTGAACGTGAAATGGCCCTTGACAACAAATTGTTAGGTCGTTTTAATCTGGTAAGTAAAGTCGATTTAGCTTGAATCACATCGTTTATGTTGATATGCTTTTTATAGGTTGGTATTCCACCTGGTGAGAATATTTTTTAGTTGCGTTTGATAAATAAAACCCTCCTTTAATCAATTTTCTAGCACCTCGTGGTGTCCCTCAAGTTGAAGTAACATTTGATATTGATGCAAATGGTCAGTACCTCTTGCTTTGGTGACAATTAGATAATTCAAATTTGTCTTTTCTTCTCAGGTATTGTACATGTGTCAGCACGAGATCGCGGAACTGGAAAAGAGCAACAAAGTACGAAGCACCACTATAACTATTTTTATCTGTTAATCCTCTCATTTATGATATTTTTAGTTGTCATACAATCTAGTGGCGGTTTAAGCAAAGACGATATTGAGAACATGGTTCGTGGAGCAGAAAAATATGCAGCTGATGATAAAAAGCGTCGTGAAATAATAGAAGAAGTAAATCGCGTTGAGTCAATATTACATGATACAGAAACTAAAATGGAAGAATTTAAAAGTCAATTACCACAAGACGAAGTAATATATTTGTTTTTTAAACCTCAAGAAAAGCATGAATAACTATCGATTAATTTTTATTTTTTACTCTTTAGTATCAAAAATTAAAAGAAGGCTCAAATAAATTACGTGAACAACTCTCGAATAAAGATAACATATCTTTACAAAGTATTAAAGAATCAGCCGATGAATTTCAACGACAAAGTTTACGACTTTTCGAAATGGCATATAAAAAAGTATATATTTTGCTCTTCAGTCTACAAAACTTAACGCATAGCTGCTCATTTTACAGAACTTTTTTGTTGAAAAGTCGAGAAAGGTTATGCCAAGCTATAGATACTACACAGATATACCTTCTGTACTTTTTTCTGTCGAGATGGCCCAGTAACTTAAATATTAATTTAGTATCTCGTTAAGAATAGATCAAAAAATACGTTTTATAGACGTGAAAAAACAATGATAAATGTAGAAAAAAACCATCTCAGAGAATCAAATTTAGAACATTTATTCTATTGTATAGATGCAATCTGATCGTGAAGGTAACCAATCTCAATCATCATCATCCTCTTCATCTACATCAGATAGTGACGAACAGCAACAAGACAAAGAAAAACAAGAAAACAAGCAATAGAAAATCTGAAATTTGTCTACTGTATATCTATTAAAATAAAGCAGTTCTATTTGCCTACACAAGTGAATGAATAAATGCATTTTGAGTGTTTATCTGTTTGTTTTTTCTTTCTTTCTTTTCTAATAATGAATGATTCATTTAGTTATATTTGTTTCTGTCTTTAGTAATCTATCTTTTTTTGCTATGTTTATAATTATGTTTCATTGTACTTCTCTTGCTTTTTAAAAATGTTAGTATAATTGATTTTATATGTTTCAAATTGAGAAAAAAGTAAAATAAAAAATTAGTATTATATTTGGAAAGAATGTTGTACGATTTACTAAGGTTAACATAAAATATATTATAAATTAATCGATTGTTTACTAAAGTTTGTTCTTTTTGTTACCTGCTTTTGTACAAAATAAATGCAAGTGAGAAAAATTTAATTCGTGTTGAAAAGTCTCTAAATAGTTTCACTGTGTAAATAAAAAAAGGAATTTAGATATACTTGATTAATTACTAAAACTTAGATGCAAAAGGGAAGGAGAGTTTATAAACGACGAAGTATTCAACGAAAAGTTGTTTTAATTTTCGTATTACATTCGTTGAAAACGCATTTATCTGTAACATAAAAACACTTACAGACATAGATTGGCAAGGTTTGATTTCGATAATATTGCCTTGATCTTAATTGCAATCAACCTTTTTCATATATCACTAAACATACATAATATGCTAAAGTACTTTAAAATAATCAAATACATAAAAAAAGAGACACATTCAAGATACGTTCAATTTACTGAGAACAAAGGTTTTTATCACACTCTTTCTTTGCATTCTTTACGCATTTTTCACAGCTGTTTTTATTATTTTTTATAGTGCTGATAAATAGTCTTCAAGTTTCAAAACATAATCTTCCAATAAGACAATTCGAAACTATCTTCTACAACGCACATTACAAGTTTTTATCTATTGATACTACAATACTATATATACCAAATCATGTGTCTTAGTGAAAAATTTTTGGCTTTCAGCATGGATGCATTCATCGCAATTATGAGTAATAAATGGACTGTGAACAACTTATAATGCATCAAGCACAAAATTACCTTGAATGAGATCAAATATATGTCAAGACGACATTTTTATAACATCTTAAATAATAAAATTTGATGAAGATAAAATAATATGTCAATTAGACGAGAAAAATACATAACAGATAGTTGCTCTTTTTAATAACAACAATGAATTTGATGATTATAATGATCTTTTGCAATTCATGTGACTGAAAAAATGCATTTACCTTTTCTATGGATATCTTCAAAGACAATTTTAGAACAAATCAAAATAATTTTCAATTCCTTTTTCAACATTATAATCTTAATTACGCCTGTGAATAATATGTGGCTGCTATCGTCTATTCTCAATCATCACTCCTATTTCTTTCGAAGGCTGAAATATAACGTCTTCTATGATATAGATGAACTCAACTAGCCAACTTTTCATATCTGAGGTGGTTAAACAAAACAAAAGCAAACAATTTCAAACCTAGTTCAAGTTACAGGCTCTGTTAACGTTTTACAGGCTCTTGACTAAAAACGTAAAGGTTCATAACCTTTGTAAAAACAAAAAGCTCGTCAAACACTGGGTGTGACTTTATTTTGTAGTCCAGACTCTACCTACAGACCATATTCAACTCAGTATAAAAAGTTTGGGGGGAGGTTTACGCTTAAATACACACAATCTGTGTGCGAAAGTGACAACTAGTTACCGGTTCAGCGAGGCTTTTCTGCAAACGTTTATCAATAAGTCTTTAGGTTAAATACACAAATTCTATTGAAAGAATTAAGAAAATATGAAATTTTGTCCAAATAACTAAAACTTGGATATATTTATATTTGTATTAAGTTTCAGTTGTTCATACAAGTGAATATATACACGTCTTTAATTATGACACGATATATGTATGTACTTATAGAAAAACAAGAGAGAAAAAGAGAGAAATAAAGAGAAATAAACAGAAAAAAGATAATAGAGGGCTCATACATATGCAAAACATGACGTGCACAAACACAAAAACGCATACACATTACAATCTTTATTCTTTATCATCACATAATAAAAACAAACAAACAATTTTTAAATACCACATGATTGTTTTTTCTTGTTAGCAAGTAGACAAAAAATAACACTTTTCGTTTGGTTAGTATATCGATATTGCTACTGTTTTAGAACAAGAAAAAAAAGAGAAAAGGATCTTTTTTTCTGCTACTATGAAATGCTAACAAAATGATCTCAGCAAACGTGCAAATATTTTCAAAATTAATTTACTATTTCTGGAATATATAGATATACTCTAGCAAATAGAAGAATTTGTGGAAATGGTGACAAAAACAAAATGCAAAGTGAAAAACAAGACATGTTTGTTAAATACAAAAGAAAAAAAACAAGAGTGAAGAAAAGTTTATCTATGTATATATGCACTGTTAATATATAAATAAGAGATAGAGAGATAGAAAGAGAAAGAGAGAGAGAGAAAACATGAAAAGCTAGAGAACATGAAAGTGATTATTGAGATACAAAAAAACAACAACAACAACCCGGCCAGAATAAGGTTTTTATCCAAAAACAACTTTTGCGCAAACCAAGATGCAAGTTATTTTTTTCGTAAACACATAAACAAACAATTAAAGTTATATGAAAAACTGTATAACGATGTTTCTTTCTACTCTGCTAGACAGTTTTCATATGATACTCATTAAAAATAAATAAAGTTAAAAACGATGCAATACCAAAAAATTAGACCAGTATTTTTTTATTTTAACAAAAAGAAAAAAAATGTCTTGGTAAAAAAGCAGAAAAAGATTGCTACCATTATGTCAGTTATTGATATAACAAATAACCACGTAAAGAATTTGGTAATTGAAGTTTATGAACTAAATGTAAACGATTTTTGCCTAATTGTTTTCGAATTGAACGACGACACGAATCCATTAAACGAAGTGGTTCAGCTAAAAAATTCAAAACATAGATAACAAGACATTTCTCAATCAAACTTCTACTCCAAAATAATCAAAAAACTTGGTAATTATCAATAGCGTGGCCAGAGCATAGATCTAGAGAATTCAAGCTGAACTCAAGTTACACTAACTGGAAAAAATAGAATAAAAATATCAACTATCAACGACACTTGTTCGTCTACGCCATCCTGTCTAGCTCTTGTGAAAAGATGGTAACTTTAAGTATTGTGCTTCTTCTAAAGAATGTTGGCAAAAAATGAAAAAAATTTGTGAATAAAAATTATTATTTATCCTCACATAGGAGTAAAATAATACATAGAACTGAATTACAGAATGAAAAAAATTCAATTTGTGGGGGAAAAATCCTTTTGATTTGGTGAAACAGTTGAGTTCAATTCTTGGAAAAATCCTGCGTAAAATATTAGTAATTATTCTGTCATAGGACCTTTCTAGTACATCATAATAATTTCTATAATGATACAAGTAAGATAATAATTTGATCAACTTACGTTCTAATCCATTAATATAACGCATTGTTATTTCACAATGTCCCCATACAGATGATACCATTGGATACAATGTACCTTTGTCTTTGAGATCATTAAATGCTACACCCAAATATTGTCCTTCGACAATATATGATAAGGTTCCATCATCCATATCCAAAACAACAAGAAATTTATCAGGAACAACAAAACTTTCATCAGATTTCAATGTAGTTGGATAAGTTTGACCATTATTATTTAAAGCATCAGCATCCAATGATGATGAATTTGTTTGCGCTGCTGATGTTGTTGATGGATAAACACTATTAACACCTTTATGATACAATTTATTTCGTCCTAAATCCCAACCCCATGATTCTTCATTTCGTCCGACTAATGCCTGATAGCCAGGACAGTGTAACGATGCTTTTATTGTGCCGACACCAACAACTGCATGTGTGCCACGTTCTAAAATAAACACACAAAATAATAAGCAGAAAGCAGGAAATACAAAATACGTACGTCTTGTATTCCATTCGAGTTCCCAAACATGTATACCAGTATTAAATCCTTTTTTACAACGTACTGCATCTAAAAATGAGAAAAAAGTTTTAATCATTACGTGAAGAACAACAGCGAAGAAATATATATAACTTACCTGTACTTTGTGCGACAGGCTAAAAGAAAAAGACCAAAGTATAAGTAAATAGAATAATCAGATTCTTGTTTAATCTAGCTCAAGAAATATGTGATATAGTTTACTTACATGTCGATGAAATGTACATGGATCATTATGTTTCACAAATATGTTTAATGATTTATCATCTTGATTCCAACCGTATTCTATCTGTTTCTCACGTTGACACGGTGGTCGATCAAGTAAAATGTCTAGGCGAACTGGAAAATGTTGATGTGGTTCCAACGATGGATGATTTGTGATTGTTAAATGATTTGAAAAAGGTGACCAAAAATAATTTGAATTATTATTGTTGTTATTATTATTGTTGTACTGAAGAGACAACAGAGATGTTGAGGAAAATGATTGTGTTAAATCTTGTGTTTGAACACCAGTTAATGAACGCAATGTTTTGCCATTTCTTATTCCCATCGAATATTTATTTTTTGCTCTAGTTGTTGTTGATGATGATGATATTGATGGTGATGCTGTTGTATTTCGTCGAGTGGTCAACTCCAAGCGGCCAACAGTTGTAGCCACGACGGGCGACGACGCTAATAAGCTTTCTCTTAATCTTGAACGTAGTGGATACGTTTTATTAATAGCAATACTGGAAGATGATGATGATGATAGTGGTAGGGATATTTCAATATTTTCAGTGGAAGTTGTCGAGATTGTTGCTGTCACACTGTTTTCCTTTAAATGACGACGACTACGGCGAAGTGTGATTGTTGCAGGAGATGATGACGCTGAGGACGTGTCTGCTCCAACACGCTAGAATATTATAAAAATGAATTTAAAATAAAGCATAGTCAGTTTGGCAAGAAAATCGACCAGGATCAAATCAAAATAAAGATGTGACGGGAAAATGTTAAATAGAACATGCGAGAGCTCAAATTCTGAACATGTTTTGCGGATACCCTGTCTCTCACGAAAATTAATAGTTATTACAGTCAATTGAATAATTACCTTAATATTTTTCTTCTGTTTTGAATGTTGTGTATTTTTGAGTGTTTGTTTTTTACCGAGAACTGAACCCACAGTCTTTTTGGTTTTGCGAGGTAGCATAGGTAAAAACGACAGCTGTTTTAAAACCACGTAAAGAGCTTTTTTTCATCGACACAATAAAACAACAAAATAAAATTAATGAATCATAAAGGTGGTGTTTTAATAAAAAATCTAAAAAGTGAATTATTTTATATTTAATTAATTACTTAAAGTACAAACTGCAGGTACAAGTAAAATGTATCAAAATACATTCCAGTGAGCACACACGATGAGCATATAGCTCTACTTTCATACAAAAAACAGATTATGAGTTTGTTCGTTAATTCTTCACAAGAAACAAAAACTTCCAAATGATCAATAAATGCTATATAAATATATGAATCCTATGCGTTGCTTCTGTGAAACTGAATGAAACTGAATAAAAATATATTCAATAGATGAACAGTATCCGCTTATCCGGTGCATTATAAACCAACACAATATACGTGTTTCGTTCATCAGAATTATATAACTTTAGTGGAAATAGTGCAGATGATAATGCTATCCAAGAACTTTTTCAGACTGAATGCTTTGATATTTGTGGCCCATTCGTTTTTTTTCTCTTAGAATTAAAAATATGATGAGAAAATAACTTTCTCGCTATTTGCAAACAAAAACACGCGGCAACAAACATAAACGCAGTGAAATCATGAGACTCAAGCAATCTACCTTCTCTTTTCATATCATCAACACAACTCAAAATGAATTGATCGATCGTCGCTGTAGGGAGCTGTATGGTTCGACCATTTTCAAATTTCTATCGTGTACTTCAGACTATGTGTATGATCAAAAATATAGATGTCACTGTTCCCACTCAAATGTTTTTTCTTAGCGACACATGCTATAAAGGTACGAGTCATACAGTTCTATAGATTTATAGGAAGAGGTATAAAACAATTTATGGGGTTCTCGTTGAAAATTAAATTTCGCCAGTGTACTTCACGTTGATGATCAACCATGAATGAGACACCTAATGAACTTATTTGATGAATATACTTGACTATTTTGTAAGTACTTGGAAAAACTAGCAAGCATTTTCAAAATTTCATCATTTGTCATCTACTTTCGCAAGTACTGCTTCATGGCTAAACATCTTGGTTTTATTTCGATGATGTACTTCGTGAAAGTACTTATCAAACAAAAAATCAATATGTAGATTTGCTTAAACTGAAAAAAGACAAGTATCGGCTTTATTACACAAGCAAAATACTTTGGAAAGACACAAGCTATGTACAAACCAGTAGGTATGAGATAGAAAATATGAGATAGAAAAAATAAGTCGTATGTATAAAATAACCAAAACGAAAGTGCCGTATAATTTTAGAAATTATCATAAAAAGACATTCATAGAGTGTCAATATAAAAAAGCGTGCTCTAAAAAGAATTTCATTTTATCCTATCAAATATGGAATGATATTTTCAATGAACCAAGCATCTGTAAATTGCAAATGATCCGTATTTGATTCGATAAATTTTAGACGTTGTTGTTCATCCAGTTGTTTAAGTCCAAGTAAATCATTTTTGTATAAATCACTATCTTTCAAATCGATTATTGTTGATGTGTCACCTTGTTTATAGAATCCAAACCATTCTGATTCGTGGGGTTCAACCATTGTATCTTTCAAAAATTTGACTAATATCATATTTCGTATTTTTAATAAATTTGTTTTATACAGTTCATTAAACGTTCCTTCTTGATTTATATCAGCTAAAGAATGTAACAAACAATTAATAGCTAAAATTAACCGATTTTTCCATCGTTAATTCATACCTAGAAATATGCTCTTCTTACGATATTCTTCTTCTTGATGAGCTGAAACAAAAATAGACATGAATGTTATGATACTTTAAGAAACAACAAAATACGACATTGAGACTGTTCTAAATCAGATTGGAGACTTTACGATATAATACCTGTTCTGATGTATTCTGAGTGAGTTATGAAATTTTGAATGGTGGCTTATATCAACTCGAAACTCTGTTTTTTTTAAATCATGGTGTGAGAGTGGTTGATTGCGTATGTTCTTTGAGCTTTTTCAAGGTTACTTCAAGTCGACGAGTACCAGTTTTGAGACTCTATGAAAATTTGTTAACACACCTGAATGGCTGAAAATCAAAGTTTCATTTGACCCCCATTTTAAGGTCTCTCCTAGGTAGAGAAAGTCGATTTTTCCAAAAAATAGAGACTTTGAGATAGATCTGCGGCTAAAATAACCCAAACGATGTACTTTCAGAATTCATATCGATTTCTCTCTTTGAAATCATATATTCCATGGTTTTCACGCAAGTTTTCTAGAAGTCTCATAGAAATATCTTCACTGCTGTTACAGTGAAAATCGTATTGAAAGTTCTACCCCCCCCCTCGTCTTTAGTTCTACCCTGCTCATTAGTAAAAATCGCAAGTCGGTAATCTTCGTTCAAAAAAAGTTATTGAAAATTTATCCATGCTTTTGCTATTTTGTAAAGGATAGTAACTAAGAAGTAAATATTACTCACGATCATGCCAATATTCAGCTTGAACAAGATGGTCTTGGATTATTGTTTCATATGCACCAAACCGTAAAAGATCACGGATATAGTTACAAACTGTGACATTGTCTCCAGGACATCTTGGAAAACCAAAAACTCCTTGATGTTGACCACCAATTGAAATCAGATTTAACATTGGTGGATTTGGACATCGTTGAGCTACTGCCCGAAAAAACTGGCCGCCTTGTGAAAAGCCTAATGAATGATAACCTTGTGATAGATTTTTATTTGCTTCTAGTTTTTTACAAACATAATCAATTTGATGATTTATATTCATAAAAAATCCATTGGATGTATCTTCTACGATATTATTCCCAATTCTAAGAGATAAAATATACGGTGATGGTGTAATAGTTTTTTCAATTAATTTAATAATTGATCCAATCGATAGTGGATTACAACATGAATCACCCATTCCATGCCAAATGACAATTGGAGGAGAGGAGAGAGTTGAATGAATATGAAGGAGAATGAAAAAGAAAGATGTAAGGAAGTATAAAATCATCTCTAAAACAGTTAATGTAATTTGATCTTTGTAGACTGCCAAATTTATAAGCTAAGTAAAAATTTTACCAATTTGTCTAGCTATACATAGACAACAGAAATATTTTTCTATTTACCATTTCTTGACTTCTTTCAAATTCCTAGTTGTAAGATTTGAAACATATTGACAACAGACTGTATAAGATATAAACTATGGTAACAAATTCCGCAGCTGACATAGACAGATATCTTATGTTCAGCAAAAATACATCAGAAAAACCTAGCACACCAATATTTTTCATGTGATAAAAAGAGCGCGCTTATTTAATCATATGAAATATAGACAAGTTTAGAAATATTTTTTCTGTTCTGTCCGCTTTGTTTAGACGAAGCTACTGTCGGCTAACTTTAGAAATTCTAAAGGTGTATCTATATACTGACATGTACATAACTGATGGAAGGAAGAAAACAGAAGCTAGGTAATTCAGTGACAGTTGTAAGTAACTGATGACTCATATAGCGAACATAGTCACCTCTATTATTGTACAATATAAATAAGTATAACTAATGAAGTTTTGACTTCGAAAAGTTTCGTTGCAAGCACACAACATCTTTAGGCGAATTAATCAGGACCTAATGCTTGAATTTTTTCGTTAATAGTGCGTTTATAATCTCACGCTTTTGTTCATGTTTAAATCGAACGAATTTTGGCGTGAAATTGTAAATAAGTCAATAACGAACAAATTTAAGATCTCATTGGGCCTTTATTAACTTTTTAGTTTTTCGTTCAATGTATCATTTATACTTGTTTATATTTTACGGTTTATAACAAAATCTCAACATAAAAGTGTTCTATTATTGTACAATAATTACATAACAATAACAAAAAAACAGCAACAAGATGAAAACTTGTTCGATCTGAACGGCTGCTCTCGATCGACTTCTTGAGCAGTTGACGAGATCATAAATTTGAATTGTTTAATGACACCTACACCGTTATCAGAGAATACTTTCGTTCTGAAGAGGTGTAATAAATTTATAATAGTTAGAATCCTAATCAATTTCTTTTCCTATATGTTGTAGAGCTTGCCCTCTGGTGTTAACACTAGTAAATATAAAGAGTCAATTATCTCTGGATTAGAATTATACGACTCTGAAAAGAACTTCTGCGGGCATCTGCGTATAATATTGTGAGACATATCGGCATGGTCAACTAACTCTACTACCGCAGTCAAATTCCGTAACATGTTTTTTTGCATTTTGTTAGTCTTATAATTTTTGCATAGCCAGAGCTCTGAAACGCCTCAAATCAACGAGAGAAATATGTTGAAGATTTTGAGATGTACCCGCACACTTTGTGATCGTTTGTTGAGAAAATACAAATACCTAGTTTTTTTGTTTATGAGTTTTTGAGACCAGGTACGTTTTGCCAATGGCCGTTAGGTCAAGATGCAAAGAAAGTAAAAATCCTCGGGTGTGCACTGTCCCAAAAAAGTATACTTTTAGAAAAAGTACACTTAAATTATGCCAATGACATGGAAAAACTGTACCATCGGCATACTTCAAGTACGTCATTAGCGCACTTAAAGTGTGCCGATGATACACTTTTAGAAGTGACACACAAGCGTCCAAAAATGCTACCGCAGTGTGCCAAAAGCACACTAGAAATGTGTCGGTGGCATGGTAAAAGCATGCTGACAGCACATAAAAAGCATACTTTGGCACACTTTTTCCATGTCATTGCCACAATTTAAGTGTGCTTTTCCGGGACAGTGTGCGTCACCGAACAGATTGCATTCTGCTGTACTCCTTCAAGCATTGGACACAATGTTGACCAATGTGTGATAATATACATTATAATTATAATTCTGTACTGTTATTAGAAATTATTGTGTCTGCCAATAACAGTGCCAATAGCAGATAACTTCCACATTTGTTGAAAAAACAAGCTGCCAAGAGAAAAAATGTAGAGAGGATTCAAAATGGCTGCCAACTACTTTTGAAAACGTTAAACATGCTTGGCATGGATTTTTCATTTCCTATTTCGATAAAGTCAGTTCCAAAATATATCTTGAAAATGGTATCTGAAATATGTAAAATTCTACGCTCTACCCGAATCCAGAGTTTTTTTTGCGAGGGAAACTAAACGTTTTGGAGATATCTTCGATTTTTAGCAAAAGTCAAAACATTTTAAAATCTGAATTTCGACTTAACGAAGATAGACTATGTTGCAGTTTCCGTTTCATTGAACTGAGTATGAAAAACTGCATAGTCTGACCAATCTCTTGTTAAGCTGGGTGTTTTTTTCAGCGATTTTTCTTTAAAAATATGAAATTTCATAAATCTCTTTTGAAACAGAATATTTCGTCCTCAAAACTACTATGCTAAGAATAAAAATGACGTCATCTTGTTTAGGTTTGTACACTCTACTGACTGAAATACAGTTGGGCAGTATGGGAAAAACTATCTTAGTTGCGGTGAGACGCCATCTATCGCCTTTGGAGTAATACGCTATTTATGTTAGTCAATGAAATAGCAACCTTTTCACAAACAAATCTTTTCTGCGCTTTTTAAAAGTTTCACCAGCGGCCATTTTTGGCAGCTGTTATTGGCAGGTAACTTCTAACAACGGTAATTCTGTTTCCAAGTTTTTAACCATGCTTATTTCGTATATCGAAAGCTATTTTAAACTTTGTTCCCTTTCAATCAGTAATCCAAATCTCTTGCTTGTAAAGCAATGAGCTGTTTGAAGACAACGAAGTGTACTTTTTTTCGAAAAACAAGAAGATATATTATAGTTGGAAAGAAGCATCGATTCATTGAGTACAAAATGCTCTAATGAATGTCCTTGCGTCCAGTGTTTCTGATGATAAAATGTACATATATTTTGTTGTTGCTAAATACGCTTTGTTTTACACCGTAAAAAAGGAAGCAAAGTGCACAAGGTACAGTTTGGTTTTGGTCTGTGCGCGCACTTTGTTTTTTTCAGCGCGGTTTATGAGTCATTTTCACATTCAGTGATATATCATAATATGATATGGACATAAATAGTGAACTAGAGATGGGAAGGATCACTGTTTTCCGATCCAAGTTCCAAACCGATTAAAAGTTTTCAGTCCTGTTTTTTCCCGGTGAAACCAGAAGACCGTCGAAAAAAAAACTCACCTTTTCTCAAAACCTTGACCAAAAAAAAATCCCAGTCTCAGTTCCATACTGATCCAAGGAAAAAAAGTCTTTTTATTTCTGACTCTGTCCATGTTCATTATAAACAGTCAAATGAGAGTTAGATTATTTTTGTCCTATAGCGCACGAGAGTTGTGATTTTTTCTAAGTCGATATATATCGTATCTGTAAACTTGTTTTGTGAAATAAAATTTTGTGAGAAACCGTCTTCTGTTTTCTACCTGCTAAATCCTTCATATTTCTCACTGGATTAGCTTTCTTCGCTTTAGGTTTGGAGCGGTACACTTTGTATAGTTTGGAAAAAGAAAATAAAGTGTACACGAACACTTTCGTAGTGAAACCGATCGTTGTCATTTTTTGGAATTAAATCTACTTGTAAGTACTTGTCTCATTTACCAGTGAATCTACTACTTTTTTGTTCTGACAAGTTAAGTACTTGTCAAGTAAAACTGCAAGTACTTTCACAAAGCACTCTGTAGCAATAAAACTAAGTGTGGTAATCTTAGAGAAGTACTTGTAGAAATTCATGGCAGTTGAGTCATTTTAAAAACATTTACCAATTTTTCGAAATATATTACTTACTAGTAAAGTACTTCAATCAAGTGCGATCACTAGGACAGAATTCTTATATCGTACCCTGTTCTGTGAGTAATAGCGTTATCGATTAGGGGGTGGTAAACCACTCCCTCGTTTGGATATAGTTACTCAGAATTTTTTTAAGAAATTTAAGTTGAGCAACTGCCTTTTATGTACCTGAATAAGTGGTTTTCTCTAGCTTCTGTGTAACTCATTTATTTGCTGAGAAACTCGCTCTTATGCACCTGAGTAACTGAGTTACTCAGAAAAAAGTTTTAGTCAAAAAATGCGTCACTCAATAAAAACACTGTAGTTACTCAGCAGGCTCGCCATCCTCCACCAAAACTACTCTCGATCGAAAACACTGGTGAGTAAGATGAACTTAGTACGATATCAATACTATTTAACATAGAGGATGAGTAGTTAGTTCATCCGGATATTCTCTCATATTATCTTTGCTCCGTTTGTAAATGTATGTCTTCAAATATTTTATCCACGTTATAAAATGTTTCAACTACGTGCAAAAAAAATAACAATCTTCGTGAATTTTTGCGTGATAGATCTCTTTATAACTATTTAATAACTTTATTCACTAAACAAATGACTCTTGGTTTCTTGTCTGATATCATTGGGCTACATTGCATTTACATGTTCTATTCTGTTTTAGTTTTAGCCTAAAGTAATCAATTAATCATGGTCTCATCAATGACTATTTCTTTGAACACATTACAAACTTGGCTATTAGCGGTGAGACCATGGTCATTTTCTGCCAGTATGATGCCTATATTTCTAGGTAGTGCTTTAGCATATCCACATGTAAATGATATATCTGTAATTGTATTAATCTTAACTAGTTTATCAGCGTTATGTGTCCATGCTGCTGGTAATTTATTTAATACATATTATGATTTCAAATATGGTGTCGACAGAAAAGTAAACAAAAAAACAGAAGAGAATGATATAATAATTGGTGAAGATCGTACGTTGACCGAAGGTTTATTAAAACCGGATGACGTTGTGCGGTTGGGTTTAGCATTGTATAGCATAGGAACATTTTCGTTTTTGATATTAACTCACTTCTCATTAGCACGAGAGCCATATTTGGCATTAATCTTTTTTGGAGCGTTACCTCTATCATTCTTATATACTGGTGGAATTGGTAAGTTTCGAGTTTACAAAATAATGTTTGTGAGTTCACATTTAGTTGTGTTATTTCAAAATGCCATTATTTTTCTACGTGTTTATTTCAGGTTTTAAATACATAGCAATGGGTGATCTTCTAATTTTATTAACATTTGGCCCGATAACTGTGTTATACTCATTTATTTCTCAAGCTGGTCATTACAGTCCTTATCCCGTGTTATACGCATTACCACTTACGCTCAATACAGAAGCTATTTTACATTCAAACAACACACGTGATATGTTACACGATCGTTCTGTTGGTATTTTGACGTTATCTTTATTGATTGGTAAAACGTTTTCTTATTATTTTTATTGTGTACTCATCTATGTACCTTATCTAATGATCGCATTTATAATGTTTAAAGTTTCATGGATGTGTTTTTTGCCTTTATTGACAATCGGTTATGCGCGAGAGTTATGCGAAGAATTTAGAACAAATCAGCTGCATAAATTACCAAATCGTACCGCACAATTAAATTTTCTATTAGGTTCATTGTATATTTTGTCTATTATAGTGACAAACACTGTTAGAGGAAAACAACAATTTTTATAAAGATGACTCTTGTGTTCTTGAGAATTAGTCCTTCTCTTCAGATAATATTCAAAAATAAGAGTAGAAAACAGTAGTTATCTTGACTCATTTCTATTGATTTTGTATCGTAAGATCTGAGATTTTCGTTAGTTTAGTCCTATAGTAATGTGCATTTATTTTAAATAAAGTAAAGTACTTTATCTATTTTGTCAATATGCGCCTTACTAGAGTTTTGAGTTGAATATCAATGTTTTCACTTCTATGTTTTTGTTTCTATTATTGTTATATCTGGTCGAACAATCATTTTTTATTTTATTGTTTTTTTACGTCTAATTGTTTTTTATAACCGATTTTTTTGTTACTAAAGTATACTCAAAATATATTATCTCCCACCGGTTCGTTTTCAATTTTTCTTCGTATAAATAAATGATTCAAAAATCGATATATATTCTTTAGTGGATTACACATACTACAGCAAATAAATGCTAGTTTATCTCGGATGTGTCAAGAAAGAAATACATTAAAGTAACGACTGACATATTTTTTACTCGCAGTTTAAATCGTCAATTTGCTTTGAGTATCGTAAAATTCTTCATCCAATTTTAGTCACTAGTTATTTCGTTTTGATTATTAACACCTTGATAATTCATTCCAGGAGTAGATGTTTTACTTAAATAATTAGAGACTATTGTATTTACAAACAGAATTTTACCATTTTAGGATATTATACTGAAGAGTTGGACTGATCGACTTTCAAGTTCCTACTATATCTTACCGAAATATCGATGCTACCGGTATAAAGAGAAAGATTTTGTATTTTAGATTTAAACATGTTTTCCTAATATTTTTTCTCATTATTATTTCGAATTATTAAATAGATACCAACACATAAACGTAAATATTTTTATTTATTCATACTTGTTTTAACAAAAAAAAGTACTATATGTCTTCTCTTAAAATTTTAAGAGAAAACGAATGAAATCAACCAAAAAACTGCCGAAGTAATACAAAAGACAGTTATTATTGTGTGTTTATTTCTCAATGCTCATCTCTCAATCAAATTTTTCTTCGGCGGAATCAGTTTTCAATCTATTTTTGAAAATATTATTATTACTATTATTATCGATTTCCAATAACAATATCAAAGATAAGTCTAACAGTTTTGTTAATCTGACGAAAGTAAATGAGTCAAGACGAAAAAGAAAATGGGCAATCAGCTCATCGTTCCTCTGCAGTTCATCTATTCGCAGGAGGGTAAGTTAAATAAATAATCATAGAATTGTAAACGTAGGTAAGATGTTTTTCTCCTTTTTTAGACTTGCTGGTACGTTTGGAGCTGTTCTTACCTGTCCTCTCGAAGTCGTTAAAACTCGTTATCAAGCATCTGAAAATTTATTGAAAGAACAAGAAAAACTTGCTGCTGCTAAATTATCTAAATCAAATATTACTCCATCAATATCAACGAAAGAGACTAATATTCATCTATCATCAAATAAACGTCCAAGTATTATAGGATCATTTAAGTAAGAAACTGAAAATGGTTGAAATCGTATAATTTATTAAAAATTTTTGTTTTTATTTTCAAGGCATATCGTAAAGCACGAAGGATACAAAGGCCTCTTCAAAGGTTTAGGACCAAATTTAGTTGGTGTAGCGCCATCCAGGTAATTTTTTTTCTTTTTTATTCATTTAATCAGACTTTGTAATTACCACAGAAGAAAACATAATCATCAAACTGCTGGGAAGCGGCTATTGTCTTCTTTTTTTTTTGATACAAAGACAGGCACATAAATATGGAAAAAAGTGGGTTTTTTATTATTTAAAGGAATATAAAGTATTTGTTATTGCAAAATTTTTATCCTATTCATTTGTTTGACGTAGATATTTTTATAATAGTAACTTTTTTTTTGTGAGAGACTGGAGTCTCTTGGACAAACCTTCTTTTATAATGCAAAATATTATCCTGATTGTTACACTTATGAACTTCGGCTTGAGCTCTATGATTTTATGTTCATCTTTTTTGTTTCTTCTTTTCTCGGTTTGTCTGGCATTTAGGGCGATTTATTTTTTCGCTTATGCAAATACAAAATCGTTTCTTGTCGATGCAATGGAACGTGAAACACCTCTTGTTCATGTAACTTCAGCCGCTACCGCAGGTATGCTCAAATTAAAAATGAATAATCATTTCAACAATTATTTTATAAGCAGTTGTAGAAGTAGTTTTTAGCTCACATCCTCTATTTCTCGATTATGATGGAATAATATTTTTTCTTATTATCGATACCTTTCAGGTATAGCTATGTCGACATGTACAAATCCTCTATGGTTTATTAAAACAAGACTTCAACTTGATTCACGGTACGTGCTATGAGAATATTAACACTGATGATTTTATACTACAGTAAGTATTCTACTATTTTTCAATTAGAGACCTTCGAACAACGGATATAATTCGTGAAGTTTATCGTCAAAATGGTCTTCGTGGTTTCTATAAAGGTACAGTAATCTTTATAAAAAAAAATTGTAAATATTGAATCATATCCCGAATTTGTTTAGGAATATCTGCCTCTTACGTCGGTGTATCAGAAACAATTGTCCATTTCGTTATTTATGAACAACTTAAAGCACAAATTCAATTAATGCAAACAAATTTAGCTCATTCACCAGATGATCCAGGTATGAAAATAAAAATACTGTTCGTCTATACTAAAACAGTCTTGTTAAGTTCGAATATTTTATTTTGTTAAGGTATATTTAATTTTGTGTCATATCTGGGTGCAGCTGCATGTTCAAAATCGTGTGCAAGCACTCTCTGCTATCCGCATGAAGTGTTACGCACACGTCTAAGAGAAGAAGGTACAAAATATAAAACCTTAGTACAAACATTCAAAACTATCTTGAGTGAAGAAAGCTATCGTGGTCTCTATCGAGGATTATTAACACATTTAATTCGTCAAATACCAAATACAGCGATTATGATGGCTACGTACGAGATTGTCGTCGCTTTTCTGTCAGATTCATCTTCGCAGTCAGTAACAACAACAGAAGTATCAACATTGGCTCCAACGCGTGTTTTAATAAAATCAGCAGATAATGAAGTAAACTCGACCACTGCGGCAGAAGTGTAGTATACACAACTCGTAGAATAAAATACATATTTTTTATAAAATTTTCACTGTGTGTATGCTGTGAAACAGAAACAGAAACAGAATATAATCTTAGACCAGTGAACGATCAGTTTCTCGTTTTGTTTTTGTAAGACCGAACTAGTTTAGCATTTGTTATTTTTGTTTTTCCTCGGTGATTTTTTGTTTTCAACAATGGCTTTTTCATCTTCTGTAATAAATACACCATTTTTATGTTTGTTTTTCCGGTGCGCACAATCATAACTGCATAATTTGAAATCTGTTTTGTTTTGTTATTTTTGGAGACTCATTAACTTGACGAAAGAGAACCAGAATTAAATGTGAAATTAGGTTACGCAAGTAAGGTAACATATCCTATTAAATTATGTGGTCGTAACTTTCCTACCTTTTGTTATTCATTAATAAAATGTCCTATAATTTTTACGAGATTATTTAGCGCATGTTATCAGTAACTTAGTAATTACTTATAAAACTATTGTAGAATCTTTTGGTGCTTTCCAGTGTGTTTGATTAAACGTGATATTGTCATCAAATGTCGTGGATGATAATTTAAGAGAGATTCTTCCTTTCAGTTACCTTTGATGACACTTATTTTACAAATCCTTCTGTTAAGTTTCTTTCTTTTGTGCTTCCCTTCAGTTTTGACGCCTTTTTTTGTTGTATTTACTATCTGTTTATGTTTTTATGTAAAATCTTTTTTTCTTCCACGATAGAGTATTATTATGTTTATCGATGTGATAATCAGAGGTGGACAGGGGAGAAGGAAACTCAGATTTCTACGTGTACTCCTTTTCCTTCCGTAGGATGGAGAGAAGGGATCCTTTCAAGAATAGTTTCATAGAGAGTCAGAAATAGAGCCCCACCCATTTCTGGTGATAATACACAAAAAACATACGCGAATTGCGTGTGAGTATTTTTCATGCGTTTTGTTTGCTGTGCCATATACATAGAGATTTTTTGTTCCATATAACTTTTTTTGTTTTTTTGTCTTTTTTACGTCTATAAAAAAAACGGTATTATACGAAAATACATGTCCAAACAAACTGCATACGAGAATTCTAGAGTATCACCTGATAAAGTTTTGTATTCAAGTCATCATTTCCTCACATGGCATTGTGCACTAAAACACTAAGCATAAAAGGGATTATTCCACAAAAATGTATTTATAGGAACTCAAACGAATTACAGAAGACGAGAATATATTTCATTATTGTTTATAACAGAACATAATTTGATTTAATTGAATGAAATATGCAGTTCACCAATATCACCTTGATTATAATTTTATTTCTAATTTCGCTCATCATGTTCATTTTTCATTTATTTTTCTATTCTTATATGCTATTAAATTGTTTGACTGATATTTTTTTGTATATTTATCAATAATCGTCAATTCAATATAATTCAATATAATTATAATATAATTTATTAACAATTAATTTGACAACGATGTCATACTTGAACGGGATGATTGAAGTTTTATCTAACGCACGATATTCGTTATATAATCTCGTAATTCAATAACAACACTAATAAATAATTCATTTATCGATATACGAATACAATGTTAGTAGTTAGTTTATAATTTTAGTTCATAATTTTTTTCGATATTCCCATTTTTGTATCGTTTTTTAATTTGTCATACTCTACTCATCGACCATAGTGCTATGGAGGAGTTAGAATGTTTCACCATCACATACACAATGTTCACAATCTCAAAAATTCGATGAAATCAACAGTTTCATCAATTAGATGTATTATATGTCAGAAGTTTTCTACATTGAAAAATAATAAAATATTTCTTTTTACGAATACATATTTCAATGTGTTTGTCCAACGATTTTGTTTTTAACAAGTTGTATCCATAGATACCTTCATGCTTCCTAGTACGGTTATGGCTGACCGAGAAGAAAAGAATGAGATTTCTGAACTGTTTTTTTTTGAAGCAATTAATTTCAGTTAAACTTTTAGATAAAAACTTGAAACGAATAAGTTTAGGTTGATTCCGATGACACTTTGATTTTTAATACGATTTACTATGTAGTAGTAAGCGTTATGATTTAACATACAAAAATGTGATAGTTGTCATATACACTGGAAAATTTTCTTGGAAACTAGCACAAATTGGTTCCATTACTGCATTGTTTATCACTATATTTTTTGCACTTATTTCTAAATATCGCGTGAATATGGAACTTCTGAGAAACTATGACGGTTAAAGTAACGTTTTTCTGTTGACTTAAATATAATAGAGTTACACAATAACGTTTACTTTGGAACTCTAGTTGGATCAACAAGAAGCTGGAACTTTAATCTGGGTTTGTAATGCTCCTCTTTTTCTCTTCTTTCCTCTTTAATCCAAGATCTCTCCTCTTTTTGAGCTAACCGTCCTCTTTTACCTCTTTCTTTGGGATTTTTTAGGAAAAATACCAGAATTCACGCATATATTTTTTTTATCAACCCATCATATGAAATAAAATTCAATCACTCGTGGTTACAGAAAACAGTAGATGAAGTCCCTGTGAGAACGTCAACGATTTTAGCCAGTTTTGATCGACGCAGTGTAATGTATATTAGTATAACTGCGAGCGGATCACGATTTAGTGAGATTACAAATGCAAATGCTCAGGTATTTTGTTCAATAGAAATATTGTAAGTATTCGAGAACGTCTGATGTAATAAAAATCAAGGCCATACCACATCACATCATGTCACCCACCATTCAGGTATCTAAATACAAACAGTATAAGTCGATGACAATCTATACGGATTATATACAAAAAGGATTATCCAGAGATGATCTTCAAAATGAAAAAATATCTATTACATATTCTTTAAGTAGATATAAATTCAATTCATTATTTCATGGTTTCTTTTGTACGTTCTGTAATTCGTAGTTCAAGTATTTATTTTAGCATAGTTATTCGATTTAGTAGAATAACACTATATATGAGTTTTAATCTTTAGATTTTCATTTACAATTGATTTATTACATGGTATTGAGGTATCTGCATAGTCACAAACTGATACATGGCCATTCGAACACATAAAATTGCATTATTGAGATGATACACAGTAAATTTGATTGATTTTATGTAAAATAGACAAAGCTTTCAGATTTGTGCGCGCGCATACTTAATAGTTGACGATTTTATGACGTTTCTAAACAGTTTTAGCCCTAGATTCTATAAAACCGACTTTTGTTTCTATGTAAAACTGAATTTTGTTTCCATCACAAACTATAAAATCAATTATTAATATTCATAAAATCAAACTGTAGATTTTATTATTTTGACTTTAAAACGTTTCAGACATCCTCAAGTGTTTTTTTCCTATAAAACCCTCCAACTATTAACTATGAAAACAAATCTAAAATCAAAAACGTTTTCTATTCTCAGTGTGTAGCTTCTTATGTATAGCGAGACGTCTATCTCATCAAAATTTACATTTCGACACGCCAAGTGCAGTTGTGTGCAAGTTTGTTAAAATTGGTAAAATATTAATATTAACGTTCTTATGTATTTACACAATGACAAAACAAAAAGGTCATTGAACACAAATATAAAAATCAATATCGATTTTATATAAAACAGCAAACGTTCGCTTTCTTATGAAATCGATATTAATTTAACCTATTCAAATCAGAACCAATGACTCGACAGTTTTATAATAATTTTAGAATTGAAAATTTCTAAAATAAACGCTAGAAAAACATCTATTTTCCATTCTCGTATATAAAATGCTTATGCATTTCATGAAAGCTTAAAAATATTTAACCATCTTACAAACGATTTTCTATAACATCAATAAATAGTTACAATTCTAAGTGTAAATCAGCATGAAAAATAATTGGTACACTCCATATTTTCAAAAATGGGGTATTTCATTATTTACATGAGGACTTGGTTATGTTCAGGTAAAACATCAATGCAAATATACCAAATCACTGGTTGATCCTTATACAAAAACATATATATAGCATTTGAATGAGAAAAGTTTTTTTCAAAACTTGAAATTATTACCACAAGTTGATATTTATTCATATGAACTTATATTGAATGAAATTGCAATAAGGACTGTTCTATATATGAGACAAATATTCTTGAATAAATTTACGCGCCGCCGAAATTTTATTAGTACTTTTACTTGTTACAAAAAAATACTGATATTGATATAACTCGACTATCAGCTAAAAGTTGGAAATAATATTTATTCAATACAATGATATTTGCCTTACTTTTCACACAATATACAACAGTAGTATAAGAGTCATCCTATATGTCTACATTGTAAGGTTGGAAATTATTCATAGAAAATGCTTGGAGAATTTCAAAGAGTACCTAGAGGAATTCCTCGACGATTTTTCAGTTTATAGAAAAGCGAATTTTCAACAATCTGAAACAATCGTCCTTGAATTTCCATAAATGATTACCAAGAATCCGGAAATTCAAGGAGGAATTTCTCATTTCTTGGGATTTATTTATAGAAATTCGACTTCGATTTTCTATGAACTGGAATTCCTCGAATTCCCATAAATAATTTTCAAACTCCTAGAAATTTGCCAAGGAATTTCCAATTTATAGAAAATCGACGTTGAATTTCTATAAATAGTTCCTAAGAAAGTAGAAATTTCTTTTTGATTTTCTATAAACTGGAACTTCCTTGACGAGTCTGCACCGAGTGGCGGCGCGGCGGAGGTTGTATTGGGGTTAACCCTGCCCTCTCATACTTTTGAGAAATTTCTGGTAAACGTCTCCGATTCTAGGACCTTCCTATCAAAACTTCGCGCCACCACCGTCTACCTAAACCAAAACTCTTGCTGACATAAGCGGAATTGTGATTAAAGCGGAAACTGTCAAGACTGATTTAAGTGTAATATGAGTGTCTTTACGTGACACTCTTATACCTACACTGATTACAAAACAAAAACGTGAATAAGTAGTTGATCTAGAAATCCATGGGCGATTTTCCACTTTCTAGAAAATCGATCGAATTTCTAGAAATAATTTCCAAGAAACGGGAAATTTATAGAAAATCAAAAACGAATTTCCAGATTCTGGGGAATTATTTTTACAAATCTAAATGGAATTTCTAGAAAGTAGAAATCAACAATTTATAGAAAGTCGAAGATTCCCCAAGGAATTTCTATAAATTGGAACTTCCTCAGCGAATTGAATCGATTTTCTATAAACTAGAAATTAATTCAAGGTTACAATATTATTTCTTAGATGTTATCTACAAAAATAAATCTATTTGTTAGTCCTATTTCTCAACAGATTTGAAAAATTTTTAGAACTAAGTATCCAAATATTTATTTTTATAAAGAAAGGTAGAACTATACAAGAAACATTAGACGCATAGAAACTAAACTCTTACTCTACTGTGAGTATAAAAACAAAGATTTTACTCAAACTTCTCAACTCAAACTTCTAGAAAACCTTTTCAGACCGGTAATGCTATGACATAAATTCTAACTACGCGTTATTAAAGTGCAAATTTCTGCGAATTTAGAAGAGCTAATAACAGGTGTCTTGAGCAAAGTTTATAGAGGAGCTAACGGGCTTTTTTTTGTTCAAAAAATTTTTTCAAACCCTTCCGCACGCCTAGAAAAGTCGATTTTGTAAAGTAATGCTGTGACACACTTTTTTGTCGTACCATCTCTAGGCAGTAAACGTTGTTCAAAATATTTCATACTTATAGTCTGTGTAGTTCTGGGTTTCCTGAAAAGCCTCCAGTTGAAAATAAAGTTCGAAAAATTCTGTGAGGCTTTCGGAATATTCCATCCATTTGGTGAACAAGTCTCATTGTCATCTTGTACATCACTAGTGAACGTTGGGGAATAGAAGCCATCATCATCATTTTGTAGTTCTCTTCTGGCTTGATCACGTTGATCAATCAAATCTGGAAATCGTTCTCGTAATACTTGCAATACATCTTCAGGATATATTGTTTGTCCTTCGTTAAATTCATTAAATACTTGAAAACCTCTCTCATCTGTTGGTAGCCAAGGGGGCGTCACTTGTTTTTTCTCACGTATATGTTTGACAAGTCGATAGACCGCAAGTGGTGGTAATACAGCTACGGCTGCGGTGATTGCTCCTACAGCAATAACTGGCGACGAAATCGCTATACCCGATGCAACTAAGCCACGTATGGTACGTCTTAGCCAAGGTTTGTCGGGATGAAAATTGTATGGACAACCAAACATACTAAAGGAAAAAAACGTATAAATAGAACTTTTAGTATTCTCTAAAAGAAATGGTTCCCTACAATACCTTAAAGGTTTCGTGAATCATTCCTGAACTTTTAATGGTTTTGTGTTTATTTACTGAACCTCTAGGAGTTCCGAAGATTAAAAGGTATTGTGCTCAATGCACGAATCAGACCGAAAGACGAAAGTTGAAACGTGCAAACAGCCACTATGCCTCGATTGAAAAATAGATCTCAAAATAAAATGAGCTATTTTGTAGAGAATTGAATTCTCTATTCAATGGTATGTTTTTAAAATTTTTTGAACAAGATATCCAGGTCAAAAAATTGAAATTAAAATTTTTTATACTGAAAATTATTTTTTTCTTCAAAAAAAATTCAGATGTATGATCAGCATGAAAAGTTGTGTCTAGTGAAGTGTTCCTATCGATTTTCCGATGAAAAAAATTCAAAAAACACTTGATCAGCGAAGTGTCACGTTATGTGGACAAGCCGTATAGTTCTTTAGATTTGGTGTTAAAAATATCAGAATTGCATTAAAAACATTTGTTAAAAAGAAGTCGAAGAGAATATTTATGAGTGAATTTTTACATAGAGTTTATTCAGATTATTTAAAATAATTTATTTAACAAACAAAAGTGCTCGATCATTAGATATAAGACAATTAATCGATATCTATTTTCTACTAAATTTTCTGTCAATTTATTTATATTTTATTATCTTGTTCTTACAATTATTGCACTTGCAAATATACAATTTTAATCATTTAAAATTAAAACTGTTTTCAAACCTATGTTAGTTAATCAAACTTATCTTAATTTTGTTATCATTTTGACAAATACTTCATAACGAATTTTTCCGTCACAGTAAATATCAGCATCACGAATCATTTCATTAACTTCATCGTTGTTTAATTTTTCACCTAAATGTGTCATAATATGGGTAAGTTCTTCTTTTGAAATGTAACCTAAAACAGATGTCTCAACTCATACATGCATTATCAACTAAAAAAAGGCTCATAGGACATAAATATGCTCACCATTGCCTTCTTTATCAAATACACGAAATGCTTCAATTACTTCTGTCGGATCATCGATTTCACTTGCACAATTATTCAATAATTGTAAAAATGTATGAAAATTAATTTTATTGATACCATTGGAATTATAATCTTGTTGAAACTGTTTAATTGTTGACTCAGTAGGATTGAAACCCAACGATCTCACAACAGTGCCCAATTCACTTCATAAAATATATTGATTATTTTTTAAATTTTATCAAATGATTTAATGTTTTTACCTCAAATTGATGGTACCATCACCTTGTCGATCGAATAAAGAAAATGCCTCTTTAAATTCAGCAATTTGCTCTTCATTGTAGTTCAACGTTGAATTACTTTGAACTAATTCATTTTCATGTTGTCTTTGTGTTAAATTTTGTTTAATCTTAATCGAATTATTTATTCGTCATTTTTTTCGGTTACTTCAAATTTTCTACTTACATGTGTTTGAGCCATGATTTTCGATTGTATATTTGATTAGCAACGTTTACACACGTGATATAAACGATAATGAACTTACACTAGTTTACGCTCTCTCTTTAAAGAAAGTAGTTTAAATTATATTTTAGATTGTCAACAGATGTTTGCAGAACAAATAGACATGAACTACTAATATAATTATGAAGTTAGGGTAACCGTGATCGTTGATACTGCTAAATAATTTGTTTACAGCTTATCTGAAAGCTCATACTACAATATTATTATTTTACTAGGAAAATAAACTAGAATCACATGATCGTTAAGAAAATAAACAAATAAATACAAAATTTCTGTGACAATTATTCTATCAAAAAATCACAGTAAAAAAATATGTTAAACATTGATACTGACAATTACAAAAAATATGTTTTAGACAAGACATTATTAGAAAAAATTAAAAATTGAACAATACAAAATTGTTACATGACAAATTGTTACATGTAATCTTGACTTTTTTATTCTTGACTTTTGGCTATTTGGCCCAATTTATAAGAAGATATTGAATGTTGTAAATCTTCATATAATAAACGAGAATTACTATTTAAAGTTGGATAATCAACAATTGAATCTAATTTTGATGGTAACGATAAAAGATTTAGTACCAAATTTCTCATACCATTTTCATGTCGTTCAGTTATCTCTTGATCAACTATCGATTTTTTGGTACTACTTTGTTTAAATTTACTTGCAAATGAAGACCATGATGATTGTTGCTGCTGAATATCTGTTTGTGACATGGAACGACTTTCACTAATCGATAATGATTGTTTCTTTTTACTAGAAGTAAAATTTTTCTTAGTTTTTGACTGTTTTGATGATGATATGCTATTAAGTGAATCCGATAATGATGTTCCTGATACCGAAAAACGTTGTGTAAGAAATGACTGTTGATGTTCAATATTATCCATTGATTTATCTCTTAAAATAACATTGTTTATATTGAAACATTGATGAAATGATTTTATCAGTAAATCACGTGGTGTTTGTACAGGAACATTTGTTTGATCGTATACTATAGATTTTTTCCATTTTAATATACATAATTGTTTTAAATTAAACATTTTAGTTTTCAATATTTGTTCACCTAAACTTGTTTGATTATTTGTATGATCTGTATTAATTACAATTTCATTATTACGTGTATAACCTAATAACGTTAATAGGTAGATTAACGATTGAATTTGATTAATGTAAGCTAAATCGAGTAGTGTTCGACCTAAATGATCTTTTAACAAACGATAGTCAACATATTGAATTAATTTAAAAAATAATTGAATATGTCGTTTTAAAATAATAGTCGATGATAACATGTTATGTAGACATGTTTGACTATCATTATCCAAATGATAAGGATTTGCTCCTGAATGAAGTAAATGGATAGCGATCGATGTATGACCTTCCATTGCGGCATAGAACAATGCCGTTTGATTATTGTGATCGACGATATCGATTAAATATTGATTATCAATCGTTGATAATTCACCAGAGGAAAATGTAAAAAATTTACTACTATCCATGGATGATGTTGAAATACTTCTCGTTGACAACGAATCATGTCTATTCGCATATTTGATGAGTGCTTTTATACCGGAAGATGGTGATAGATTCTCGTTATGATTTGTATCGGATTGTGTTTTTGTTCCAAATGATGAAGATGAGAATAGTGTGGAAAATTTACAGAGCTCATTTACAATTTCAAAAGTACCAACAAATGTAGCAATATGTAAACACGTCATGCCCTTGTCATTACGCATTGTTGGATCAGCTCCATTCTGAAGTAGAAATGAAACGGCTGCGTAATGAGATGATGCACAAGCATTCATTAATGGTGTCCATTTATGTCTAAAAGTAAACATTCTATTTAGTGAGCGATCATCAATGAAATTATTAAAATCTACTTGTCTTGTGAATTAATTAAATGTTTATCTGTATCGGCAGCAAGCAGTAGCTGTAAAAGTCGTATATTTCCATTTGTACCTCCAACTATATGAAATGAATTTCGTCCAATATTGTCTACTCTCGAGCAATCAGCTCCATGAGCAAGAAGTAGCTGAACAAGCTAAATAAAAATAAGTTAGTTACGGGTTTCAAATATGATAGAGAAGTTTGTTAAAACTGTTAAAAAATAACTTTATATACTTCTTCGGAATTAATGTATGTTGCAATATGCAATGGTGTTGATAGACTTATATCGGTTAAATTGGTTTGACAACCATTGTTTATTAATAAATGAACACCTTTAATGTTTAGTGATTCAACAGCTGCATGTAATGCAGTATTTTTGGTTGCAGGATCTGGTGAATCAGGTGAAAAACCTATAAAAATAAAATGTAGTTATATTTCTCATTTTGCGTTTTTCGTTGTTAAATTCATAAACTCCAAATAATCTCAGTTCGTGTATTCTTGACACACCTTTTTATTATTATTAATACAAGCACACAATACATCGAAATGATTCTGTCAACATAAAAGTGATTTAATAAAATAGCGGTTAATATATTTCTTGATCTCTCCCTAAATGGACAAATGGTATACATCAGCGCAGATCTTTATGTTCTTGGACTAAACACTTTATTATTATATAGTAAGATTATGTAGATGAGAGGTATACACAAAAAAAACAGCACATAAAAATTAATCACTTTTTGCTCAACGATATTACCTGCTGACAAAAATTTCTGTAATGTTTCATTGTCTTTTTCATACGCGGCATGGACAAACGCATTCGCATCTTGAGAATTGATCGATAAACTACTCGAATTTTTATCAGTCTTTTTTTCGCCTGCACGAAATAAATCTCGAAGTCTCTAAAAGTAGTGTAAGCACAAGAATGTACATCATTCATTAGGTGAGTATTATTTCAGTGTTATTGTCTTTGGCTCCACTTTCGTAGCGTAGATGTCACCGGTCAGGCAAAAGACAAGACTTGGGGTCGACTTCTGTGTGCTTTTTGATGTATCATACATTCTCTGCCATAATAATCTATTAAGAAAAAGATATCAACACCCCTCTCTCATGCCTTCAAAATCACAGCAAAGTTCATGCTGACGAAGTCTACTGTTTAACATATAATAGTGAAAATCTGTGGAGACGTGTCTTTGTTATCACATAAACGTATTCTTACCATGTGTGTCAATGGAAGGAGAAAGCGAGTAAGCAGTTTATTTTGTTTTATTACATTATGTACGATGATTAAAACATAAATTTTTTAAAATACACTTCATTTGTTTATGAATTTAACAGGTACTTCTCAAAATGCTTTTTAGATGAAAAAACATAAGAGAAGTATCTATAGGGTTTCTACTATGTATATAAATCTAAACATATTTGACTTATTCACTTATACAATTTATAAATATGTACATAGAATATGAGAACAATACAAGAAGAAAAGACAAAGGAACAGAGAGAATGCACAATTACAAGTCGTAAAAAAGAAAAGAACTAATGTCAAAAACTAAAATCATTTTATATAATATTAAAAAAAAAAGTGAAAAAAAATAAAAAAAGGCTAGTGTAGTTGCCATATAGTTTAAAAGATTTTTTATACGATAATAAAATAAGTTCGTCGGTACCGAAAACAACGAACGAGAAAAAAAAGAAAAAGGCGATAAAAAAAGAAACGAACAATAATTAATGAAATGTATATCGTCAGATTGAAATACAATAAAAATAAAATGCTCCATCTGCTAGATAGATGCCGTGATATTATGCAAAATTATATCATGATAATATTGATCATAACACTATGATACTCAAGTGAATTTAGCCCATTATGGCTGGTTGCAAGAATAAGAGTCAAACGTCATCATCTGCTAACAACCAAGCACGAGTTCTAAACCAAACATCTGGAAACATATGATATTAACTGCAGACATTCAAAGAGGCTCATATCTAACCAGTACAAAGTTATATCAATGATTCTTCTAAAAGCACGGTTTTACAGAGGAACAACAGTCATCTAATGAATGCAACTGTATAGCTAACACAGGGAAGATTGTAAAGCATATTCTGCTTTCGTATTTAATTATTATTTTAATTTAATTTCTCTCCACTCTGTTTATAGTCATTTTGGGTTCGATAGTGGACCTTTTTGAAAAAATTACTAGAGAACAAGCAAAACAGTTTGAAAGCTTTATAAGAACGTCATTATTATCAGCTTTGCTTCTTTTATGTATCTTGAAATTTTTAGATGTTGCGGTTACTATACGTTATTGTTTCATCGGCGTAAAAGAATCGATGATTTAACCCTGTACTAGTAGATATGAACTCTCTTGAGCTTCAAGAGTTGATATTTTATGTTTCTAGATGGTAGCAAATTCTTATTTGATTGATAGCAGATCATGACATATGGTACAAGTATCCGGGGAATAATGTTTTTCACAAATGTAATCGATCAATAAATGTCTTTAAAAGCTTCTCACTGTGACAAATTTTTAGAAAAAAAATTGACTCATTAGAATAGGTAATTGCCAGTAGTAATGCTAGAAAAGTATAGGTATTGTCAGCAGCGTAGCGAGGATCTTAAGTTGGGATGAGAGGATAAAAAAGTTTTCTCTCACAAATAGTATGAGGATTAGCAGTAAAGTTCTGTTCGAGATACACCGTGGGCAGTTTTGACTAGGCACATGGACAAGTGCCATAAAAATGATACAAAAGCCACTAAACACTATTTTTATAGGTTTTCGGATGCGCTCTTTCCAGTAGTGTGATTTACAAGTTCAAAGATACTTTTATCAGGATTTTCCAGAGAACCGATCTCTGAAAAATCGGACTAAAAGTGTTTTTGAACTTTGTAAATCACACCACTGGAATGAGCGCACCCGAAAACCTATAAAAAAAAGAGTACCAAGGCTTTCAAACGACTCCTAAATCAGAATCCTAGTGCCTAGCCAAAATTGCTACGGGAATGCTGCAAATCCGTCATCTCATTAAATCGAACGCTTTTTTGCGCATAAAAACATACAACTGATATATCATTCGATGCAGTTCGATGCGCTTTTTGAAATGAGAAGCAGTTTTTAATGAAAGTGCTTCTAGGGTGAGAAGAATGGATTTTACCTGAAAAAAACAAAGTTTTTGCAAAACCTGCAGCTCAGTCCAGAATCATTTGGGCTATTTCGGACTAATCTTATAGGTGTAGTATATATAGAAGAATAGTTTCTGAAAGTTTGAACTTATTCAAAGTTGTGAAAAAGTGTGGAAGCTCATTATACTGAGCACATGTTTTCGGAAAACCCTTAACGGAAAATGAAAAATAATTTTTCAGACGCTGATTTAACCAAAAACAAAAACGTTTTTTATTAATCGATAACTAAAAGAGAGTAGAATCTGAATATATACTTTCCCAAATTTTACATCGAAATAATCTTAATTATATACATTATATAATATATATAATGTTACAAAATAATGTTGATTCATTATTATTGTTTATAATCGTGAAGCTGCAGATAATAATCTTGCATTTTCATCCAATTTATAATTGCAATATTATTGGCCCACTAATATTACAATTCATTTGATGAGCGAAAACAAAAAAATTTCAATTATTCCTTGTGTAACTCCCATTTCTCACGTCACCTCTGAGTAATGTATCTACCCTAGTGAATGTACTCAGGTGTGAGTACTCAAAGTCGTACTCTGTTAAAAAATGTCCCGAGAACTCATGAGTACTTACTCATTTTCTTACTGACTGAGTACTCACATGAGTACTCATGAGTGAATAACAGGTACTGTGAGTACGACTATGAGTACTCATGCTTGGATATTGTTGAGTACTTATATAACTACATAGTCATGAGTATTGTTCATCTGATATTTTCATATTCTCAGGCAGCCAAAGTAGGATTACAAGTCTGGTCATAGATGAGTCCATCTCTGACTATACACAGAGAGACCATTGAGAAAATAATAAGATAAATATTCTATGTTTCTTCACTAAATTCTACATTCTTTATACAGTTTCAATTTAGCAAAATAAAACGGTGAATGAATATTTCCGTAGTACTCACTGAGTAACAATACTCAAAAATCGTTAGGAGTACTAATATGAGTGTTCATGGACGAATTATGAGTAAAGTCGTACTCATCGTATGAGTATTTTCACTAGGGTGTCCTACATTCGATGCTTACAGTTATGGTAATCGGTCAACTTCTAGAGCTTAACTCTTCTGAAGCAAGACGTCTGATCGTTTATACTATCTTATACGTTTCTTGGATATATAACAAAAAAATGTACAGGAACGCTAGTTTCTCTATCGCCGATAATAATAGGGCTTGTCTCTCTTTCAGTGGGTAGAGATAGTATAAAATTGCTGATTTCTTTTTTTTCAAATAAATAGCTTATATTAAGATGCTAGTTGATATGATGGTGTCAATTATTTCGTAGAAAAAATATTTTTCGTGATAAGCGAAAATAGTCAACAACCCAACCAGTATAATATATTCTAAAACTTTAACGAACTTACGTGCGTCTGTTTTGAATCCTCGCTTACGATTTTATTCTTTTTCATTTCAAGAGTTCAAATAGAGTAAATTTAAACAAACGATATGTTTGTTACGATATGTTGTCTACTACTGATACTTTCAAAATTACCTTTTCTTTTTTTAAGATCTTAAATGCACATTACCTTATCGTTAAATGCGCGTATACAGTACATTCATTTTGTTTGCTTTTTATATAATATCAAACAGCGTGATGCACCTTTTTTGGAGAAGAAAAACTCTTCCGTTTTTAACCCATAAATTAGCAACGTGAATATACTATACTAAAAATGACTACGTTTGACTATTCAACAACTCTCTGGGGGGGGAAATTTATACAAATAATAGATACAGTACACAATATTAATATATTTTTGGCAATCTGTTACATATTATGAGTAAGCACGCATTAGAAGAATTAGGCATATCACGAAGAAAATTTGTATATTTCGTATAAAGATAATTAAGAGTGATTGCGAACGAATGATACCAAAATTAATGCTGATTTACCATCACAATTGTAAATTGTAGTAATTTTCGTATTGAAGAAGAAAAGTGCAACATAAACCAATCTGATTTTTCGTGTGAAGTTAGCCACACTGACAAAAAAGAAAAAGAGAGAGAGGAAGAGAGAGAGAGGGAGAGAAAGAGAGGGTTGAGAGAGAGACAGAGAGAGAAAGAGAGAGAAAGAGAGAATGTTGAAAAGCATTTTGTTAAAATTTCTTTCCATTCAGTGCATTTCACAAGTCAATTTCAAGGAAGCTTTGTTTGAAACTGTATTACCACTGTCAACATTACGTAGATCATTAGACAAAACATTAAAATAATAAATGTCAAATTACATACACAAAATGATGTAGCAAAACGTTTTTGTAAACGTAGCCTTCCTCGCTGATGCTCTTCTCTCTTTTTCACCCTTTTTAGATTTGCCCTTACGAGCGTATGTACAATTTTATCAATATGAACATCCTGCTTCAATCGTCCCGTTATTAGATCCATAGTAGATATCGAATGAATAACACCGTCAACATCAATATGAATAACTTCATTTTCCATAATATTTTTCAGTTTGAAACCGGATTTCGGTAATTTTTCTTTATTGTCATTATTCATTTCTTGCATTTGATTCATTTCACGTAGTTCTTGCATTTGTAAAAGAAGCGGTTGTTTTAACCAAGACCAATTATAATCAGCATTTTTATTTTTGACACGGATATACGTTTCGCTCATGGCAGCAATATCCGTCAATCGATGCCGCACAATATGCCATTTAGAATCCGTTTTAAGTGGACGTCGACGATATGGTGGCAAATTTGATGACCGTCGACGAAATACGAGTGATTTTAGTGTTGATGTACTACCGAATGGTGAATACATTCGACGAGTAATTTTTTTATCTAACAACGATTTATTTACATTATCGTAATGATGTTTTAACGACGGCTCCAAAATATTCGGATCAGAAACACGCATAGACGACGTTTTATTCGACAATACTTCGGTTTCTATCTTGGAAAATGAGCCGTCCCCTAACTGAACATTATCAGGAAAGAGTGAAACACGAATTTCGGATGGTGATCGTTGTTTCCAACGACGTCGTTCATCGTTTTGATTATGATAATTATCAACATCCAACGACGATTGTTTAACCGTTAAAAAGTCCGAATTCGATTTAGAATGTGGTAAAGTTCGACGATGATGGTCTATAGAATTCAATATCGACTGTGGAAATGGTTTCAGGATTTTTGGTTGAGATTCAACTTCAGGCAAAAGTTCATTTGCCAAAATCTCTTCTTCTTCGTCTTGCGGAGATAAAAAATTAAATGTTATTGAGGTTGCCATATGCCGTTTTTAAAGACGATAAATCATGATAAAAATCTAAAATGCGGATAAAAATTCGTATAGTATATGTCAACAAAGACACCCAAAACTTTCATCATGTCTAAAATAAGATGGAGAAAAAAGAGAGTTACCAGTGTTTTGTTCTTTATGATGAAATACTAGTATAATTACACTTGTCTATCAAATTCGCTATAATCACAGTACATTATATCCTTATCGTTGAGTATACTTTCAATTTCAACTGTTAACTGTGATCTGCATTTTATTTTTAATGTTGATTAAATAATGGAATTTGAATGTATTGGCTCAATGTCGTCACGTTTGTATGACAATGGATATTCCAGTCAAACTCGTTTTTACATATGTACGTCAGCGTTTCGATGAATAATAGTGACTTGTAACTGGTTTGTTTCTTCTTACGTTTATTTGCTCATTTCTGAAACACTTATATTGTTGTACAACATTTATTTAAAATGCGCTTCAATACATAATAGAGCAGTTATAAAAAAATTTGTTACGTTTTCTATTACAAGCATTAAATACATTTTTACAAGTTTTTAATTTTAAAACTAGAAGATTGACTGTAAAACTGGTGACAAGAAGAAACAAATCAAGATATTCAATAGTCATTAATGCGATTTAAGGGGTGTGGCATGGAAGTTTCTCTGAGGCAAAAATGCAAAATGCCTCAAGCTTTTTTATGTGCACTAAAATTAATTTGATGTTGTCTAACAAAAATGTACAGACCAAAAATGTAATATTTCTATTAATTATATTAAAAAAAAATAAATTCATACAGCCATTAGAGAAGTTTTTATTTCTAACTTAACTGTAGATATAATCAAAAATAATAAGCCGAGCACACCATATAAAAAACAACAAAATCCCACCACTTTCTAAAATTTGCATTAATAAAAGTTAAATTAATAATAGAAGCTATATTAAAAGTATAAAAGCAGCGCACATCTTGTTTTGTTAAGAAGCGGTATATTTACGAACATTAGGAACAGCCATATAACAAATTTCTATCCGTCTGTTCTTAACAGGATGGAGAGAAATTTGAAAGAACGAGTAAATAAATATATATTACTGAGAATCCTTAGTTTTTCAAGTATAATTTTTTATGTCTCATTTCTTTAGAATTTCAAAAGATATTTTATAAAACTTACTTAGTTGAGTTTGTACTCGATTATCCAATTAATTAAATATTTTTGTTAGATTGATTTTATTAACGATAATATATCATAAATAATAGATAAAATATCTACGGTCAATTTTTTGATCAAAAATAATATACGTTAGCTTTTTTTTATTATTCGTAATATGAACAGAAAACAATGGAATAACAACAAATACGTTTGATAAGTCAATTTCAGTTATATACTTGACATAATTTTGACCGATGTATATTAGTTGACCACAATGATTAAATGGTTTTACACTTCTAGATAGAGAAATTTTGCTTCGATTATTTTTTTCAATTAGTTTTTCTTATCTTTCGTAAAACTATCGTACATCTCTCACATGTACACATTGTGTCATTAAAAATATGACGTAAAAATGAAGGTCATACAGGGAATTAAAACATATGTTCTATGTTGTAACATGATTATGGAGGCGGATTTACTTTTACTATAATCTAAATGGTATTTGAGAAATTTCACATTCTATGTAAAAGAATTTCAGTATAAAATCGATTTTCATCAATTTATCAGTTCGAAACATGCAATATGAACACACACCGAAACAACTTGTCCATCTAATTTGATGTAAATTCCAATACGCCTTCGCAAATACAATAAAACTTGAGCGAAACAAAATGAAGCTCTTGCAAGAAAAAAAAAGGAACAAACGCAAACCTGCATTGTAACAACTTTTCTTTGTTGCCTGCTGCATGTATAAAAAATTATAAATAGTTCATTTGGTTATGCAAGATAGAACAACGGTGCTATATTGCACGCTTACATTGGTAATATATATTCTCTTTATCTTTCTCTTTCTCCTTTCAGTGTATGGTTTATACGAAATTTTTTTTTATTTCAACACGCAACGTAATATCGTCAAGAAACTTATATGAGCAACAACTTTACTTTTTTTTTTCTTTTTATACGTTTCTCTACATATAATAACAAACTGACTTCTGGTCCAATGTTGATATATTTTACTTCGTATCAACATATACATTTTAGTTGCATTCGATACAGATGAAATTGTCAATAGGTTCTGAAGAAAACAACAAAAAACGGAATAGCAAAAAAAAAGTATCGGTTTTCTTCGTTCATATGGCGATGATGTGTTAGAGACAGAAGATATCATCACTATTGAAGATGTACAAGTATTTATCAATACGAATACTCTGATTCTATCTAGTCAAAATGGATGTAAGAAAGTTTAAACATACTCTATTGCTTATTATTGACTTTTCATCGATAACGCTAGTCTTTTAAACAGATTTTTATCTGTTATGTATATTTTCTATATGATTAAACGCTACATTCAGTTTTGTATAAAATATTTCCTTGGAACATACTTAAATATTCGAGTTAATCATCTTTTTTATTATTGATTTTATGGATGATCTCCACCTTTATGTACTATTTACTATGTATAATATATCAGCAAGAGTATCGAAATATTTTTCATTTTAAATTCTATTTCTAAACTTAGTAAAAATATCACTTATCTATTCAATTTTACTTATTATATTCACAAAATACTTTACATTAGTCTTATGGTCAAAATACATGGTCATAACATAACTGATGTAAAGATAATAAATGTTGACTTAATGTAAAACTTGATCTTTTATTCTTTTAGAATTACGAACTACTTTATACGAATGTATATTCTGCTATAGATTGTTTCTAAAAAGAAAATCTGACGGTTTTAATCTCGATAACTAATGACACTTTCTACTGTTGACATTTGTAAAATTATTCTGTATAAAGATTTGTCAATATACTGACTGTCATAAGACGAAAGATAACAACCAATCTATAATTATTATAGATTAATTTTTAGTGTTCTTCAGAAAAAAAATTGTGGGGCGTATTAGAAAAACTTACGATATAAACAAATTAGAGATATCGTCATAAGATTTAAATATATAAAAATCAAGTATATTTTGAATACATACATACAGGTTAAACTAAGTTATACTGATGTTTTTTTTGAAGGAAAAGAAACGTAAATGAGAGTTTCACTCGGTCGGCTAAATTACTCAAAACAAGTGATTTATATTACTTCGTTTTCTTTTTTCAAATAATTGTGAAGACACGTGGAAGAAATAAATAAATAATAAATATTTTTTTTCACGGCGGTTGTACAAATATCAATTAAGAAAGAAGCTTAATAATGATGACAGTTTAAAAGCTTTTACGATACGTGTCTCAAGAGAAAGAAGAGGATGTTGGATTCAAAAATTGTACAATGGTACCATATTAAAAGTCAACTGAATAAACAACTGAGAAGAGGACAATTCGGATTTTGCTTTTAAAACATTAGGTAGAAAATGGGCTAATGAAGTTGATTTATTACTGTTCAATCATATCAATGATCATTTTTTAGCTGTTCAGCCTTAGGAGTTCCTTACGACGTATTAATACTGTCCCATCTCTTATCCATGTGATGAGTTATTCCATTCCATAGATGAAATTTTGAAGTCACTTAAAATACGGATTTTGACTAAAATAACGTAATATAATCTTGATTACTCCGTTTTCTATAATAATTGACTGGAGCAATTTGTTAGCAGTAAAGAAAGTGATTCACTAAATAATTAGTCCATTTTCTTCTCAGTGTTATTTAAACGAATGAATAATAAAAAAAATATGAAAATTCATTTTCTGTTCTTCATATTTGATGATAATTCCTTTTGTCATTCATATTTTATCCAAAAAAAGAACAAATAGAAGCATAAATGTGAGAGGTACACGACAGTAACTCTGTATTACTACGTGCATGCAATGCAGTATGTTGTCTTTCTTCACACAAACAAGATCAATTAAAAGAATATTAGAAAAATATTTAGTAATTGAAAACATTCTAACGTAATTCTAGTCCACATTCCCGACATTGATCAAGAAAATATTTTTACTATTAGGCTAACATCGGGAACTTACCGAAAAATTAAAATGATTTTCTATTAGTGTAAAATAAATATTACAATGTAGATACAATAATTTATTCGATTGCTTATATATAAGAATGTGTCCTAACAATTATTTTTACTAGCGTAGTATTTATTAATCATTTTTTTCTTCGCTCTTTCGACACACACACACATATCAATCACAATAAGAAACAATCATAAGAGATTGATATCTATAAAAGACGATATAGACAATTATTAGAAAATTTGAAATTAGGATTTATTAGTTGAACATTTTTTTGAATTTTGAATTTATTATGACTTTCTCTGTGTATTGATTTCATGATTCTTTTGATTATTCCAAAACATCACTTTCTCATTCTCAAGAATATTACTTACTCATATGAATGAGATTCACTATGAAATGCTTTTATTAAAATCTAACAAAAGAAGTACTAAAATATCATATAACTTGAAGTTGTTCTCTTTCATTAATAACTTAGTAATAAAGCGTCTTTATCATACGATAACGATAACATCTATTCAGGTATTTATTCATTTTTTTTCGAGTGTTTTTCTATTTGATTTTGTCTTATTGAGTGAATAATAACAATAACAAAAATAACTCACCTAAAAAAAGACGTGTTTCTCTTCAAATATAGAGTACAAGGTTAAATAGGGAATCTTTTCTAATGAAAAGACGAAGAGTACCTAACAGTAAAAGTTCCTTTGGTATTGTTAATAGCACGAAACACATTTAGTATTGTTGATATACATTACGTGGATATAAATCGAGGAGAACTAATTTCGTGCACAGAGTCTGCTTTCTGCACAAAAACAGATGTTTTAAATTTATCGATGGAAAAGAAGCGCAAAAAAAACATTTCTTAGATCAATAGTTTATAATAACCACTCGGCTCATTTTCATCTTTAACGTAATAAATCTTGTCAAGATTTGCGGCGATATCATATCATGACAAAAGAATATCGTGTTAAAGGCACGTGTCCTAAATTATTTAATATTCTTCTATAACTCGATTTCCATGCACAAAATCGCGAAGCGGACGCTTGCATTTAGATTAAGGATCCCTTCTATCAAAGATGCGTCGGACAATGCTTTGTAACGTCCCGTCGTATCCCGTAAGGACTTCGTCCCTTTCCTTCTCGTCAAAAATTTTCTAAAACTTGTCTAATCCTGTCTTATCCCGTAAGGACTTAATCCCGCCCCGTGTCATCTCGTACTATTTTTTCTCGATTATTTCTAACACCGTACTATATGAAATAAATCAAGTTCTGACAGGATAAAAAAAGAAATAACATCTATTTATTTCGATTTAATCTACGTTCATGTTTAATTCGCTGTTTTTGTTCGTATTTTATACGTTCTTTGTCTTGTTGTTAAACGATATCTTTTTGTTTCATCGTAGATCTAATAAATATTAAGTTGTTGACTGTGTCAGAATCTAAATTAGCTCGAATTGATGTAATTAAATTTCCCGATAAATAAACGTTCAACAGCTGCTGGAACAGAAAATATACGACGTGCAACTCTTGGAGTCTCCAAATCATCGTCGTTGTCTTCGTCTTCGTTATCTACTCCATCGATAAACATTTGTAAATAAACTTGAAATTTCTCGTTATTTGAATGTGATTGTGCTTGCATTTTATTCTCATATTTCGATATCAATTTCATTTTTTTTCTCGGTGGTGTTTGTGCTTTTGTAGTAGGAGAAGATGATGGTACTTGTGTTGATGATGCGATGTGTCATTCTGTGTTGAACTAATGAACTCCCTTTCATTTTCAACTGAATCACGCATCGCTTCATGACATCGATTCAACTTTTTGTGTCATGGCTCCAGTCGAATGTCGTGTTTTTGAATTTAAAATAAATTAACATTACAATATAAATAAATTTAAATCGAAAATCTCTATGATAAACTATAATTATTCGCTAGGGCGCTGGTGAATACAGTTTTGAAGAAACCGCTCTTATCTCGTCTCGAGGGCATTTCGTCCCGTTCCGTCTAGTCAAAAATTTTCTGGAATCTATCCCAGCCCGTCTCGACAAGACTATCCCGCCCAACTCTGATGTATACATCTCGAAATCGATATTTATACATGATTGGATAGACCAAAGTGTCAACTTTTGACTGTACTATAATTTATTGATTTTACGATGGTTTTTGAGAGTTTTACAGAGGTTTCTGTCTAAAACTTCTAATACAAAAAAATGATCATTTTTGCAACTTTCCTGTATATGCAGAAACATATGCCGCGTATGTTTATGCACGTGTTCATCCGACTCACCATAGCCGATAACTTCTGACAAACTCCTCGCAAGTTTTTCTTATCTTGCTTTATCAAGGAGAAAAACTTGGTTCTTAAAGCTATAACTTGTTTTACGTTTTTCTCGAAATTTGCTTGTTGAGTTTTAGTCGTCCGTGGATTATATTAGAGATTTCTTCGCCATGTTAACTACTAGAAAACTCAAGGTGGTAAAATATAGAAGCTACAACGTAGTATAGCCAGATTTTCGATTTTCTATCTACTTTTTGAGAAAAATGAAGTTTTCCAAAAAGTTAGCCGAAGATTTTTTCAACTTTTTTAGTAAACTCGCTGGAAAACATAAACAAAAAATTGGAAAAATCCTGCTGTGTTACGTTGCAGCGTCTATATTTTGTGACTACCCTGAGCTTTCTAGCATTTAATACGACGCAGAAATCTTTAATGCACGAACACCTACCTTTTGCCCTTTAGTTTTAGACTAATTCTGGGAAAACTCAACATGTCAGGTTCAAATTTTTGGCGTCATTCCTCTAGAATAAGGTATATGTACAAATTTCATCAAGCTCGGATGTGTTGAGTGGCAAATAGTTTTCTGACAAAGAGCACTCTTAAAGATATATTTATCTAGTTGCAGAGGCAAACTCCAGCTTTGATTGAGCGTGATTAGCGGCTGTGGATCAGAGTTGGAACCGATTGGAATTCTTTCAATCGGATCAAACCGGCCGGTTTTTCGCCGATTCAGAAAGTTTTTTCAACCGGTGAAAAACCGGTTTGATCAAACATCTTTTATTTTTACCAAAGCATCGAAGAGTCTAGTTTATCTTATGGGTGGGAGAACTTAGCCACAAACATTGAAATACCATCATTAAAAATGAACCATATTTTAATGACTGTGTTTCTCCGGCTTGGGGTGAAGGCCAGTTCTCTCTATGCCGGATATTTCTTTTGGTTTTTGATTATTTTATTGTTCTTTTTTGATTTTTTGAGATTTGTTTTTTGCCCAAAGCACGTACCCAGCACTGAGGTTAACAGTATTTTTTTAGCCTCATTGGCCCTATAAGTAAACCTAGAAAACATCTGTCCGTCATGTCAAATTAAATAAACCTTCACCTACTTAGGAGTTTCAATAACGAAAAAACAGTTCAAAAAGGAAGCAACGGTCATGTAGTAATGCAGAGAGTTAGTATAAAAATGGAGAGATTTTAGAGAGAAAACATAGATTTTAAAATAGGGTCTATAGTCTAGGATTCAGTGTCTGCACGTGTGTAATTAGGAGATCATTATAAAAAAAAATAGATTTTCGTCTCTGTTCTCTTTGTTTTTGAATTTATTGTTCGACTGATCTCGCAACTGATAAAATAAAATAACGCGTGTGTATTTGTTTGTTTGCACTGCGGAGTTAAGACTTAATTAAAGAAGAAAATAGTGAATCGCGTTGTTTTCGAAACAATTCTGTTCTTTTTTTCTGCAAACAACACAATCGTTGTTTGCAGAAAAAAGGGTTTCTAGCAAAAACCGACAGGTTGAGAGAATGCTTCCAAACAGGCAAAACACCGGTAAAAACCGGTTTGTCTGAAAATCCAACCGGACCGGTAACCGATCGGTTGACTGGTTAGGGTACCGGTTCAGTTTCTGATACTGATTGCGAATATGATATTGCTATCGTACATTTTTCTTATATGCGCATGGCTATGGACTATTAGATAAAAGAAAATCAGAAAAAATGTTATATTTTCATCAAAATATTTCTCTATCTTAGGATCAAGAAGTAAGGTATGTCCAACCCCATGCCTTTCCGGCTTTCTCTTCGAGTCACGATAGTTCAACAGAATGTATGATCAAGTTCTATTTTAAATTTATCGATGGAAAAGAAGCGCAAAAAAAACATTTCTTAGATCAATAGTTTATAATAACCACTCGGCTCATTTTCATCTT
>CAJNOQ010000300.1:0-55823 GCA_905250885.1 Didymodactylos carnosus | reverse complement strand
AAGCTTTTCAAAGCCCAACTCTCATGCCATTAGAAAGAGGATCATGAAAAACCTATAAAAAAATGGTTCATGAAATTTTAGTTCACTCATAAAGCTAAAGTCCGCCTGCTCTAGCAAAAAATGCCCAGTGTATGCTATACTCTTACACAGCAATGGGAGCGTCTATCTAGTTTTTGTCCTAGATGGACTTAAAAAACATTTATGATGATGCAATTTTTTGCGCTAAAATAAACTTCAAATCTTTATAAGTCCGCCATACAAAAACTGATTGGCAAAAAACTTTTTTATGTCGACAGACATTATGTATTTTCGCTGGGAATTTTGTTTTCTTTTTCTTGTTTAGTCATTTCTTTTTTGTAAAATATGTACGACGTGATCTAGCGAACTACGTTACGTTACGTAGAAAACTTCTGAAAATGAGAGGATAATCTTCCGACATTGAAGATTGATCAATGCACGTTCTTTTGTCAAAGACAAGTCCAGGGCGGCACCATAAGAAAAGCGCCATAAGTGGAAAAAAAAATGTGTTTTGGACTTGAAAGTTTTTTAGATTTCATTAGCATCAGTTGTCCGGCGCCAGTTGTTTTTAATAAGAAAAAATTTTTAATTGTTCGTTCTTTATAAATAAAACCTCACTACCAGACCAGTTTGAAAACCAAGACTGTACAAGAGCTATGCAATCATATCACAAAATGTCAAATATGAAGTTGTAATAAATGAAAGATCATTTCAATCGAATTCTAAAGGTGAAAACGAATGGCACAATGTTACAATATCCTATAACACAACAGAATCTAAGACGTTTTATAACAGTTGCAGATGTGAAATAACTAAATCCAGTGTTGTGTCTAATCATATAAAATATTGAATCTGAGAAAAAAAGAATTGATGAATAAGTACCTTCTTTGTATTCACTTAGTGGCCATGACATCAGACGAAAAATATTTATTTTTCTCATTTATTCATTAGGCAGGAATAAACTATACTTAAAAAATGAAAGAGTCTACTCGCAATGTGAGAGTCAGAAAGAAACATCCTTAGTTGCGTCCTGAAAAACTAACATTCTTTGAGATTGAGAGATACCACTGTTTTCTTGACCTTTCCGCCTCCTAATGTCGGTCGGCCCAATATAACTTTATTTGCGCCCATTCTGCGTCTTCATAACGGGTCTCCATCAGTTGAGATTAGAATATGCATGGGCAAATCTTGAGAGTCTGAGGGTGAGTTTCATAAGAAGGTCTGTTAAAACTCAACTTTTTAACCTTGATACGCCCATCTTAAAAACTGCCACCTGAGGTTCGTATGGATTCCTAGCTGATAAAATATAAATAAAATATAAACTATGCATTATTATTTTATTCAACTGTAGTGACTCCAAAAAAGACTTAACTGAACAAAGAACAAACAAAAACTATAACTAACTTGAATGACATTTATTCAATCTTTTATTTACGTTTTTATCATATTCTGTTTCTCGAGTGTGTGATCACTGTAAAAAAAAGGTTTTTTTACCGAACTTAAAATGGCTGTTCCCACCGAGATACAAGGGAAGATCCTTTTTAGATTCCTTCAGAAAGTGGTTTCATCTCGCGCCAGTTTTTGGACAGCTGCGATAAAGGTTTCGTACGAAGTGTTTCATACCAAATCTTTTCTCAGAATTACAATTAGGGTTCCGCATAGAAGGTTTCGCTCTGAATCTTTTCAACGGGTTGATAAGAAAGGTTTCGTAGATGCAGATTTACGTCAGACGGTTTCGAAAACAGCAGTTTGTCGTCCAAACCCGTTTCTATTACTCAATACTGGGTGGGGAAGTCTACCAGACTTCCCCACCAGCGAAAATGTGGGTCCACACACATGACCAAAGCAAGAAAAGAAATATAGAGAAAAACGAGATTGCAAAAAAATTACGCAGTTCGTTTAGGTGAAAATCTGTGCGCGATCAGAATTTCGGCTTATTGAGGAACGAGACGTTCGAATGGTTGTTCGATGACAGGCGGTGGAAGTCAATGGCGGTTAGTGAGCATCGATGATCGAGATAAACGCTGATAATGGCTAAAATGAGAATAGCCATACCGAACGATATGGTGACACCGAGAAGAACACTGTGAACCCAATTGCCTGGATTGAAGTTGGTTTTTTGACTGTTCGTGTCCATAACGTGAGTATTATGAGGTTGTTCCGGCAAATCGATTCGATTGTGAACTTCAGAGTTCAGAAAACGTTTTGCTCGACCATTGGGAACGCCGTTGACGACAGAGACGAATAGAATGCGAAAAGCGAGAGTGAGACGAAACGCATAGTGAATAGAAACAATCTAAGGTATCGATACATAGTGAAAAAACGAGAATAAGTCCGAACTACGCGGGACGTATGAAGACGAAGTGCTGTGTGAAGAGAAAAAGTGAAGATAAAGAAAAATATCAATTTACACAAAACATTATACAGAAAAAAAGAACGAGAGTTATCTGTCAACTAAGGAAGCATTTCAAATATATTCCAGTTGGTAGCGTAGAATTCCAGTGGAATTCTACCAGTATGTGAGTAGGGAGAGGGGACGCTACAGAGTAAGAGTGAGTGGCGGTTAGACTAATTATGGAATGTCCATGGAATTGTGGAAGTTGTCGCCACTCCGTGCTTAATGGATGAACTCTGTATAGTCAAAAACTACATCATGAGTGCAAAATGTCGTGAAAAGAGCGAGAAATGACCATATTTAAAAGATTTGTCGTTTTTCTAAGGAAAAACTAGTCAGAAACATAATATTTGAAAATTCGATTCATTCCCTAACCAGGCTCAAAACCCCATTGTGTACTTTCTCAGTACTGATTAGGGAATCTACAGAATCACTGGCGAATCTATAGAATCGCTAATTCTGTACTTTCTCCACAACATATATACATATAGTCACATGACTGTATGACGGATTCAGATGCACACACACACATATTAGGGTGATCAACTTTGACCCATAGTGAACGTGTTGTGACTGGCGCAGAGATGAGCAAAGTCGTTGAGCCGGTCGACATTTTCGGATCACTGAACATGAATTATTGAACAAGTATAGTGGTGTGGTGTTGGCTATATATAGGGAATTGTACGGTAAAACGCCCTAGACGCTCTCGCAATTTATTTGTGACGACACTGGATTACAGTGAATTGTATTATTGCTCGTAAAAGTGTGACTGGACTTGTAGTCGATGCTGTGTGTGATTTTTTACTGCTTCCTTAAGAGATTTACTTGTTAGTCAGCAGTCATTGGTTCATTTTTTGAAATTCGGGTCATCATGGGTTTGGTGAGCTCGTATTCTTATTTTAAGGGTTTTATAGCTTGAGAAGTTTACCTTAAAAAAAATGAAAGTATAGAAAAAGTATAGAATTTTTCGTTAAAAATGACTGATGGCATAAGATATGGAGACATACATGCGTAAGGGTGTGAAGAATATAAGAAAGACAAAGAAAAAAATAGCAAACCTTCCATTTTTTATCCTCATCATGATGGAGTTGTGACGTGCGTCCATGTCTTTGCACGAACAGAAAATGTCAGAATGATTTTTTTGAGACACTGGAATAAGAAAAATAATGGACTTATCCGCAGATTGTATTGACAAGAATCTTAGCTCGCAGAGAGATAATGAAATTCTATGATCGCTACTGAGTACACTAGCAAGTACAGCGATGAGTCACGTCGGCCACAACATCTTTTTACTGAGGTTGAACAGCTGGGAATGTTCTCTCGTCAGATAGAGTCTAATCAGTTTATATGCAAATATTGATTCTCATAACGTCATCGATGAATAAAACTTATTCTATAACTTATGCCATGTCATAGTTAAACCGTGAAGACTGACATCATTGTATGAGCTCATACTCAGTTCCTGTAATGAGACTTAATCTCGTCTCAACACGAGTATACTCGTGTTTAATGCTCGTTCTATCAGAGTTCACAGTTTTGTGTGCCACAATATTTCAAATTTAAAAAAGTTCTGTTTTCATCTTTTGAAATTTAATTTATAAAAAACCGAGCAAAGATAGTATTTTAAACCTTTTTTTCACAATGATCCTTACACAATCTTAAACGTGAATATATTATTGAAACAATGTTCATTGCCATGTTTTATTTAAAAGTGCAATCTTTTATTACCGTTAACTCTAGAAGTGTTTTGTGACCTAGTTATTGCTGATGAAGTTGAGTGACGAATGTAAATCATGATCCGCATATAAATTGCCGAAATGAAACATAGCGAAGATAGATATATTAAAAATATCATATAGATCATTGTTCGAATATTAGTAAACGGTGTTTGACGATAATGCTCATCCCTGGTAATTCTCAATTACAAAGTTGGGAAGCAAAAGTAGAAACGACAACGACCATTGTACGACGATAACTAAAATATATGAATAATAGATTTGTAACCATTTGTATCTGTAAAAACGATATGAAATAAACGATACAAAGCTTGTACACAATAAGAGTAATAGCGTGAACAAATAAAGGCTACGAAAAGATAACCACACGTTTTGCACTATCTTCGAATTGAAGCGAACTCGATAAATCCATCGCTGCAATAGTAGCATTTGATAATATAATCGAAATTATCAATATATTACAAAACATTAAAATAAAATTATATAAGAAATTATCATGTATTACAAGCCAGCAATACTGGAATATTTTTTGAATACTGTCGACGATAATACATGGTGAAAACAATAATTAACGATGAAATAAAAGTAGCTAAACTACAATTGATTATTGTGAATATAAGAAAATCTCTACTTTTCCATCCACTAAGTTCGACACCAGTATCGTTATGAGTAAATTTGATTATCTCACAGGTTCTGTTGTAGATGAAATAAATCGTTTAAATATACTTTAAATATACTGTCTCGTCGAGCACTGGCTTTTGTACAGAAAGTCATTTATCTTTTCTCTATTAAGTAATGCCTCATCTATCTATGGTTATAGCGCCGTCTAAAAGAAATATACGTAGGTGAGAGTCTATTCACTGTACAACGGTTACAGCAGTATCGGGAGCTCCGATGTTTTTAACTCAGCTCACAAAGTTTGGCAACATTTAATTTGAGAACCGCCACAGTGAACAACCATGTAGACATTAGGTGGAAAATTAAAAGTACACTTTTTGACGATTCGAATAGTGCTACATATACTTTGGATAGCGGACTATTTAATGACAGAAAACATTTTGCCATGAGTGGTGAATTTTCGGAAAAAACTAAACACTAGCCTGTAGGTATGAGAGCTCTATCGAAAAAAATTTTTTTATTATATTTTCCCAATTTAAAAGTTGAGAAAGTATATATTCGAATTCTACACTCTTTTAGCTATCGATTCATAAAAAAGATTTTTGTTATTGATCAAATCAGCGTCCGGAAAGTAATTTTTCATTTTCCTCTAAGGGTTTTCCGAAAACATGTGTTCAGTATAATGAGCTTCCGCACTTTTCCACAACTCCAAATAAGTTCAAACCTCCAGAAACTATTCTTCTATATATACTACATCTATTGGGTTAGCCCAAAATAGTCCAAATGACTCCAGACTGAGCTGCAGATTTTCTAAAAAATTTTGATTTTTCGGGTAAAATCCATTGTTCTCATCTCAGAAGCACTTTCATTAAAAACTAATGATATATTTAGAATCAGCGCATCGAACTGTATCGAATGATATGTCAGTTGTATGTTTTTATGCGCAAAAAAATCGTTCGATTTAATGGAATGACAGATTTGCTGCATTCCTGTAGCAATGTTGACGAGGCACTACGATTTTTGAATTAGAAGCAGTTTGAAAGCCTACGAAAATAAGCCTAGTATTCGTAGGTTTTCTAATGCGCTCTTTTCAATGATGTGATTTATAAAGTTCAAAAACACTTTTAGATCTGATCTCTGGAAAACTCCGATAAAAACATCTTTGAACTTGTAAATCACACCATTGGAAAGAGCGCATCCGAAAATCTATAAAAATAGCGTTTAGAGGCTTTCGTATCACTTTTAGGGCACATGTCCACGTGGCTAGTCCAAAGTACCCACTGTGAACCGTCGGCGGAGATTGTCAAACGCCATAGACTGATCCTAATTTCATAAAATGATACCGCCGAAAAAATGCTTTCATGTCTCAAAACTCTCTTACTAGCGTCATAAAATCCACCCACTGATTCCTATTTCTCACGTATTGACGGAGTCAGCTAATTCTAACCGCTTGCTTCTGTTCAAACATGATCTGTGAATCAATGATATTTCGTATAATTTATAAACATAACAACTTCCCTCGTCAAACTAGTTTGAAACGCTCTATTGTGAAACTTCCTAGGACTTGTCCGTTGTCCGAAGGAAAAGGAAGTTTGAAGTATAAAGTTTATATACGGGGATTTTTGTGGTTTCCAAGCGGGGGGTTATCAGTAGCTGTAACGACAATTTCCAGTAGCTATAAACACACCTTTCAGTAGCTGTAAACGCCAAATTTATATTGAAATTTGATCAATCACAATTTCACCCCAAAAGTTTACAGCTACTGAATGGACTAGTAACAAATATTTAATCGTGTCGCTGGCATTAACAATTTTTGTCGTCGAGTCGATTTCTCTCTGTTGGAAAAGATTTGTGACAAAAACAGTGTAGATAATCCGTGTTGTGATGGAGGAGAATGCTCGTCATTATTTTTCTACTTGCTTTTTTCACATCGTGTATGATGCAGAACGAAAACCCACATTAACAGCGTTACACTAAACATTTTTTTGTTGAATATTTCAGTTTTGTGACGGGGACGAGATTGACACGCACGTGCGTTAAAAACGTTTCAGATCCTCAAAACTTGATGAGCTTATCTATACCAAAAGATGAGAACTATTTTTTCAGGCATTATCAAACAACTACGCTCGAAAGTTAACAATTTTTTTCGGTAGTCCGATTCTTCTTCGAAATTAAAGATAGCTATCCGAATAATTCTTTTGCCATGAGAATAAGTTTGTTGTTTGCTTTATTTTCATGTAAGAGCACAGAGTTTCCTATTCCAGTTGGGAGATTCGTTATTCTAAAAAAGTTCGTTATTACCTAAATTCGGAAAGGGCACACAACTTAACGAGGCGGCGCGGAGCATAGAAGGGTTCAAAATCTTGTAAACAATCACATCTTTGATTCTGGAGAATGTCATTTTAGATCCAAAGTTTAACTAATTCCTGTCACTTTCTTATTACTTTCTTATAGGAATCTTATAAGTTTCCTTGGAAATTTCAAGCGTTTTCTTACATAAAAATCTTGTCTGTTTCTTATAAAAAATTTATAAGAATTGACAAAAATGGAATGACAGTTTTCGTGATAGAATAGACGAATCTATATGTTAAAAACAATATCGCTAAGAAAGTTTCCTTCAGCCTATAGTACATTTCCTATTGTTTTTCAGCGTTTAAACCAGCTCAAACTTTGCATGAATCTTTTTTACTATCTAAGATATCTTCAAGATTAGCATATTGATCCATATTTGTTCCTAATCATTATACTGGGTTTTCGAAAAATCAAAGTTTTTCACGTGACATCCGTTTTTGTCAGCTAACAAGCCACGTTTTATAAAAACAAAAACAAAAGAACATAATCGAAATATAGGAAAAAAAGTTTCGAAGTCAAATAGCCAGATGATCTCAACCGATTTAAAACGAAAAAAACTTTTTCGAGGTCGTTTTCTTTTTAATAGACGTTTGAGATATGAGGATTTAAATTAAATTAAATTAAATTAAATAAACTTGATTGGTAACTAGAGAAAATCAAATATTCCCGTGACATTAGAGACCTGCACGGGTACGGAAATGTCTTCAGCCGCGGACATGTCCGTGATGCCCGCGGGCATGGACGGACATGATCAGTCTTGAAAAGGTCACGGCCAGGCATGAACGCGCAATCGTTCTCTCCAATGGGCACGGGTTTTTGAAAAAATTTTGTGTAACAAATTCAAAATATGAATTATTTGTGAATGAAGTATAGGTAGTAAAAGACATGCCAATGTAAGAACATGATATACCGACGAGAAAATTTTCGTTGAGATATACAAGATAATTCATTTTTTTCATAGAGCAAATGTGGTTAAAACATGATTTTTTATCATATTACAAATTTTTTATCCACGAGCATGGGCAGATACAGGCAGCCGAAAACAACGGATGGGCACGGACAAACATTCCAGAAAGATCTACGGACATGGACGAGTACGGGCAGCCAAATTTTGTCCGTGCAGATCTCTACTTTATATGCAAAAAATGTGCAATGAGTCTGTCTACTTAATATTTTTTCTTAACATGTATTTTAATCAAATATTAAGTTCACTTTGAGTTTATTTTAAAAAATAACAATCGAATCAAATGAATAAAAAAAGAATAAAAACATACCGGATGCATCAATAATCATTTACATTTAATTTTAAAAAAAAGCAGCATTGCAGCAAATAACGTTATGACACATAGCAAAAAAATCATAGTAACAGTTAGTGGATTTGACAAAACTGTCAGTCAACGATATGTATCTAAATAAAATTAACTTTAAGAATGAAACTAGCCAGTAGAGAATAAAAAGAATCACAAAAATAAATCATAGCACACACTTTTGATTATTGCCCAAATAAACAACGTATAAAAAAATTTATCACAGTTTCGACAATTCAATCGGTTTTATGCTTTTTACTTGATTTGAATATAGTTGATCAATAACATTTTGAAAATGTTTTCTAACTGCTTGTCGTCGTGTCTTGAATGTATCTGTTATAAAACCATCCCCTTGTGAAAATAAATGTGGATGTAAATGAATATTTTTTATTGACTCATAGTATTTTAATTTATGTTCTTTTGCCAAACGTTGTAGATCATTCAATATTGTTTGTTTCAATTTTGCGTCATTCAAACACAAATCATCAAATGATTTATCTTTATCAAACGTTCTTTTTACATATTCTTCATCTGGTATAACAACGGCGACACAATGACTTTCAGTTGATTTTCCATCAACATACACTTGAGCGATCCAAGGCGAACGAATGTAGATCTCTTCTAGACGTTCGGGAGCAATGTATTCACCTTGATTTAATTTAAATATATGTTTACAACGATCGATAATGCGTAGTGTACCATTTATTGTCCATTCACCAATATCACCGGTATGTAGCCAACCGTCTTCATCGATTGTTTCACGAGTTTTTGCATCGTCACCATAATACCCTGAACATAAGCAAATAGAGATCAGTCCTAAGAGTTAATTAAATTACCCACAGGTCTATTTAAGAGAAAATTCCTGTCCAAATTTTTATCAGTAAACTCCAGAGCTCCGTGTAGACTGAAAATTCTGAGTCCAGTCCAGTCCAAGTCCATGAAAAACAGTTTTTTCAGTCCATGGACTCTGAAAAAGTAGTCCAGCCGAGTCCACAATACAAAAACAATCTGTTTTTCCTCGACTCAAGTGAATCCAAAATTTTTTTTCGAGTCCAGACCAGTCCATGGTCTTGAAAGTTTGAGTCCAGTCCAGTGCAAGTCCATAAACTCAAAAAAATTTCAGTCCAGTCCATACGGAGCTCTGCTAAACTCATCATAAATGCTGCCTGTAGTTGAATGTTTTAAAACATGTTGAAAATATTGTAATAAAAAATAATTTACCTTTGAAAACGACTGGTCCTCGAAGACACACTTCTCCTTGATTATTATCTTTTCGATAATTTGTTCCCTCAACATCAACCAGTTTCAGTTCGAGGCATGGAAATGGGGTACCCACTGTACCTGCTGTCAAGTCAGTGACATGCATAACTGAACCGGCGCCACTACTTTCTGTCTGTCCATATCTATAAGTAATAGGAATAAAAAAACTTAGTGATTACTATCACGCATCACTTACCCTTCAACAATTGGAATATTGAGTGCAATTCTGAAGAAATGTAATACATCAGGTGTTATTGGAGCACTACCCGTCAACATTGTGTAAACATGATTTCCAAATAATCGTTTTACTTTTCGAAATATTATTTTTGATAAAAATGTTGGTTTATCATTATTTAATGCTTGTTGTATCAAAAAGCGTTTCACTTTACTCTTATTTACTTCAGCATATATTGCATCATACACTTTATTTAAAATACGTGGTACCATACAAATTCGTGTTGGTTTAATAACTTGATAATATTCGAATAGTTTTTCCGGTTGTGGACAAAAGGCTACTTGACTACCTTGGAGAAAAGCGTCGCACAGAATAAGACGTTCGTACAAATGTGCCATTGGTAAAAATGAACAATGACGATCTTCGCATGTGCTTTCGAGATTAGCACGACGTCGACGATCAATGCTAGCTTTTATTGTTGCCAGAATATTTGCATGAGATAACATGGCAATTTTTGGTTCACCTAAATATAACGAAAAATAGCTGTCCAAACAAAAAATTGAAAATGCAATTATTGCAACAAAAAGAAAACAATGTTTTCAGTAATAGTGGTATATAAAATACCTGTCGTTCCACTAGTGAATATAAACGATGCAATACTATCTGGATCTGGTTTATGACAACTTCTTATGTTCTTTTTGCCTTCTGTCATTACATGATCAAGAGACTGAATATTTGTCTGCAATGAATTAATCTGATCCATTGAAATAATTAATTTAACTCCATTTTGAAATAGTTCATTCATAATTGATTTCACACGATCTAAATTATCAACAACCAAAACATCTGTTTGCGTTCGTTTGAGTAACTTTAGAAGAGTTTGTGAATCATAGGTAGTGTAGAGTGAAACAACAATAAACGAGTACATATAACAAGCATGTTCAACATAAGCCCATTCGGGACGATTCAATGACATAATACCCACTTTTGATTCATTCGGTATTACACCAGAATCTAATAGATAAGAGCCAATACAACGAACATTTTCAAGCACACGAGAATAAGGTAACCATTGAATTGGAGTTGATGGATCTAACGGACTAAAAATATTAAGTTCTAAGTAAACAGCAATTTTTTATTATGTTTTATGGTCACCTGTTTTTTTGTTTTTCATCAACTTCAATAATTCCAATACATGGTCCATTATTTGATATCAAATGTCCATGATATAACATATCAGCTAAACTTTTAACATCGGGATAGATTTTTTTATATTCTGAATAAATATCATCATTTTTATAGAATGTACACCGACGTATTTTCTCAACAGGATCTATTTCAACTGTCTGATGTTCTAAATCAATTCCATCATCATATAATTTTTCAATTTTTGAACGATAAGCACGTGTACCATAATAAGCAAGAGCTACTCCACCGACAGCTGCAGCGGTATAAGGTATACTTATCTTTGGTAAAGACATATATGTCTAAAACAATAACTAAAGGAGTAATAGCGCAACCGTTCTCCTCACATACTATCAATGGCAATGAATGTTTTTTTTTTGAGTAATGCTGTTGTAAACAACAAATATAAACTGTCTATAAACAAATAGCAATCGGTATATTTGCATTGTAGATAATCTATTGATTTGAAACGTCTCTCTAAGATGCAAAAAAGTAGAAAATATGAAAACTGGATAGTTCTACAACTAAAACCCCTTTTGTTTTCATTCACATAAATAGGTAAGAAAGTACTAATACACTTGTAACAATAGTGAAAAAGCACCAACAATGTATGTAAAAAAAATGATATTATACAACAAAAATGAACAAATTAGCATTATGTTTACATTTTATAATAGTCTTTGATAAAATTTAATGTTTGTTCGCGCGATAAATATTCCGTTTTATCATTATAAACGTCGATTACTTCATATAAACCTTTTTCAACCTAAAATATAGACTATTCACTTTAAACAGCTTCATACATGAATTAATATACGTCATCACTCACCGCTCTTTTACCAAAAATAATCACAATTGGTATACCCATTTTCTTTGATTCAATCAAACGTTGACCAATACTGAATTGAGTACGATCATCGATAAACCATTCGTCTTTACTTTCAACAGTTTCAAGTAACTCAGAAATTTTATCATTCACTAATGGTTCTTCATTACTGCCTTTCTAAACGACATACTTTATTACGATAAAAGAATAAAACATTTGAATTTTAATATTTTCAGAAAAAAATCAAACTTTTTTATGCAACAAATGGCATGTTTCAAAATACATAACAATCAAGTGCTTGTTATTATATATCAATCTTACCTTTGGTGGTATAAGAACGACTTTATATGGTAAAATCGCTTTTGGCCACCTAATTTGTTCAGAATGTTTTGATAATTCAACAATTGTTGCCATTAAACGTGTTAAACCAATTCCATAACAACCCATTGTCAAATAACTAAACAAATTGAATGTAAAATTTCATCAGTATATTTTTGCTTTATATAAAAAACATACTTTATCTGATCATTTGTATCGGTGGTTGACGATTCTGTACCACTTATAATTGCATCGAATAGTTTTGTGTATCTATTTCCAAGCAGAAAACAGTGTCCTATTTCAATAGCACGTTGTTCCATTTTTTGATGATGATTACAGTCCGAATAAATCTGACACAATGGGAGACCTTCATTCAATTGATTTAACACAGTCTCTTTCGAATAACCATTTTGACACCGAAAAAATAAAAAAACACAATACGTTCCACTAATTTTATGAAAAAATATCGAAAAAAAAGACTACTCACTTTGAACAAAGAAGAATAGTATCTTCACCAATATCACACGGTGTCAAATATTCATGATTTATTGTTCCACCCATCATACCACTATTTGCTGCCACTAGAAAATAGTAAAATCTTGTCGATATTATTATTAGATATTGAAACCTTTTACCTTTGATAAATGGCACATTTAACTGTTTGAAAATTCGCTCATATGCCGAACAAATGTCGTCGTAGATCTTTTTTGCATTTTCTTCATTTAAATGAAAGCTGTACAAATCTACATAAAATTATAGACAAAAATAGAAATTTAGACAATCGTAAAGACAAAATTTTCAAAATATAATCATTCTAGTTACATGTAGTAAACATACCTTTCATTAAAAATTCTTTTGTTCTCAATAGGCCATGTCTAAAATGCATCTCATTTCGATATTTCCATGTTATCTAGAATCTAACGAGTCAACGGTTGAATTGGAAAAAAGAATTTTTTCCATTTAAATTTATACCTGATATAATAATAATGGATAAGATGTTTGTGGAAGAGTTTTACAAACAGTTGAAACAAGTCGAGTTATGGCTTCCTCATGAGTCTTAAGAAAAAAAAACCCAAATATTGTAACAATAGAATTATAAAAGAAAGAAATATCTTACGGGACTCAAACAATATTCATCATCAGCGCCATCTTTGAATTTAAAAAGTTCTGTGTTCATTAAATGCCAGCGATCTAGAACAGAGAGTTCGTGTAAGAGAACAGAACTATCTTTTCAAACAAGATAGTCATTAAATAAGACGTCTACTCTATCTCATTGATTTCAGCTTTTTTATGGACGTACGTTGGAAAGTCCCGTACTGTTCAATCATTTTTTCTCTAAAACATACTCGATCGTAGGTAATTTTCGATGCTGATTACGAGTCTACTATTCGTTTCTGCCGCTAGACCTCTCTTGGATCGGTCTCTGGAAGCCAAGTATCCGAAGACTCACTGTCAGCTTTCAGCTGAACACATTTTGACACTACCAGATTGTAGAGAACGTCGAGTTATCCATATGAAAAAATTTTCAGAACTAATAAACAAGTTTTCGCAGAGATACAAAAATTTTAGAATATAAAAAACATGAAACGGGGGTTCCCTGCTGGATTAGAAAGTTAAGTTTTTATATCTCTGCGAAAACTTGTTCATTAGTTCTGAAAATTTTTTCATATGGATAACTCGACGTTCTCTACAATCTGGTAGTGTCAAAATGTGCTCAACTGAAAGTTCACAGTGAGTCTGCGGATACTTGGCCTTCGGAGGCTCATCCCAGAGAGACCTAGCAACAGAAACGGATATCAGGCTCGTGATCAACATCAAAAACTATCTGTGATTGAGTATATTTCGAGGAAAAAGTGATTGAACAGTTGGGGACTTTCTATCGTTAGATTAAAGAAGTGATGTGCTTTTTAGACTAAATTAATTGGTAGTCAAATTTACCGCTTTTTTCCCAAATATTTTTCTTCCCTATTGCCGATAAGAATAATTCTTGTCCACCGACAGAATTCATTTCATTACGTATCAACGTTTCCATTTTTAATAAAACACGTTTGCCTATAGTAAAAGAACAACAAAAACAATATGAATCTACCTCTTCGCATTTCAGAGCGCTTAAAGGTAATTTGATCATGAGCTTAGTGGCTACTGTTTTTTTCCGAGTATAATCGGCAACATTTACCTAATGGCAAAAGACATGGTAGACCAGCTTCAACATTATGAACGTAGCCTGTGTCTTGCAATAACTAAAAGAAAAACGAAAAGAAGTATAAGTTAGTGATAACCTCGGAGAATAATAGAACCTTTTGACTTTTTGATTTACTGCTTCTTGGAACTTCATAAGCTGTTGGTATAAACATGCGTGATCGATGCTGAATCCGAAGAAATAATGTCGAACGAACACTCATTTTTTATTTTCTATATCTGGAGAAAAAGTAATAACTCTTGCAAAAGATTTTATTACACTAAAACGTCTTTAATAGAAACGAGTTACCCGTCCCTACTTGTAAGATATAAAATCAATTACTACTATTAGTATTACTAAAAACATAAAGGATTAGTTACATAAAATTGAAAAACAAACACAAGTACAAATAAAAACTGTGTTATCTTTGAGCGACTTTGTTAACAACACGGAACCAACTATTAACATCCATCAGACATATTTTGAATGACGATAGCATTTTATTGAGTACATATTTTGTAATTATTTCAGATATTTACAATTTATTCATTTATTCTAGTTAGACGATAGGTATTAACTTTTAGTTAATGATGGTAGAGAGAAATTATCTAAGTTTTCATTTAATATCAATAAATGTAATAAAAAAAATATATGCAAATAAATATCATTGTTACGAAGACATAACACACGGAAGAAAAAAAAATCATTATTTCTGTGTGAATGAGTTCAGTTTCTGTTTATCAATTGATTTTTCATTTGAAAATAGTGCTTTATCAATTCTAGATTTTGGACTACCCGTTTTTTCTAACCATTTTTTCATTTCATCTATTTTCGCTTTTTTGCCTTCTAGTTCACCTTGAACTGTTCCTTGCTCTGTATTTCTAACCCAACCAGTTAACTGTAATTTTTTGGCTTGTTCAATAGTATGTTTTCGAAAAAAAACACCTTGAACTCTTCCATATACTTCAAAATCACAATGTGCTAAATCTGAACTAGCAGCACTATTACCACTGCTAGCAGTTGGCTGAGATTGTTTTGTTGACATTGTCGATAATGATACTGAAAGAAAAAAATAGGAGTAAAAACAAATATAAAATTTTCATAATCAAATCTTGAAGCAACTCTCTAAGATGTAGTCAACTTTTGATTACATGCTGAAGTTTGATCACATGAAAATTAAATAAATTAAAGACAATTGCAAAACGTTTCTCAATTTGAATGTATAAGGCGTCTTGCAACTGCATTAGTTTTTTCTCTAATCAAATTGTTCATTTTCCTTTCTTTTAGTTCATTAAATATTACTGGCTTCTTAAGTTCTCTTGTCTTTAAAAGAAAACAGTTTTCTATCTCAAAATAAATCTCTTCTTATTTTAGCTTTTCATTTATATCTTCTTATTGTTTTTCGTTTCGCTTTGATTCATTCTAAAATTTGTTTTATTTTTTACACTTAATTGTCCTCTTTTCTATTCTTTATTTGCTATTAAGCTACCTCACGTGTTTTGTCGGGTGCTAGTTTAAACAGCTGTTGCTGCTTAGTTGACGTGCTAACAAACGCTTCGAGTACCTATAAACTGATCTATTAATTATCAACTCTGATCTAGTCCATGCTCCCTTAATCTCAAAAACGAATTTAGATAGTTATAACAAACAGGATATGCATTATCTCAAACCGAAATAAGTGTTTAATAACAAACAGTCCTACAAATCACATCATGCAATGAAATTCAGACGGAAAGTGTAGATTGGAAATAGTAGGTTAAATAAAATTGACTTGTTTTGTCAAAAAAATAAGCTAATATGGCGAGGTGAGCAACAGCGAAAAGCATCCTTAATTAGTGAATGGAAATTTAAATAGAAGGCTCTAGTTAAAGAATTACCTGTTTGAAGAATACAAACACGATTAACAACTTCAAAAAGACTTCGAACAGCACAGGAGTGCGCTAACATACTCATTATTCGCTTAGAATTAAATGACACAAAACAGCGATGCTGGATCACCCAGGTGATGCTACAGTGTCGAATTGATTGGTTACCAGATATTCTATTAGTCACAGGCAGACAGACATATATTTGCTCTGAAAAAATCTCCATAAACTACCATCTCAATGACAAGAATTTACAGTGCACACATGTATTTAACAGTGTTATGCAAACAAGCGACATCTCGATAGGAGATATTAATTCTCTTCGTACACAGCATCTCTATAACTCAGATTCATCATTGAACTATAGAACTCAACTAAAACTAAGCGGAACTACTAAAGTACATTCCTGATTTTGTAATTTGTAAACTAATTAGAATTTATAATTTGTTCCATGTTTTATCACCACGCTCGTATCGTTCATTCATTTATTATTTTTTCTTTGAATTTCATTTTTCCAAGCACGCGCATCAAGCAACAAAGCTCTATATCAGTTTTCATGACGTTTTATTATCTAAATTAACGAGAAGTAGGAACTATAGCTGTAGGTAAATTGATCTTAACTATTTGCTGATTTATTGTTTTGTCATCTAGTAATGGATATTCGAAATTTCTTCAATAAAATCGGACAAACAACATCAAAGGTATACTTAGTTAGCGCATTATCTGTTTGAGAGTAACTTTAAAACTAGAATATTTTGTTTTCTAGCCAGGTACAATAAATGCGGTTACCGCTTCAAATAGTCCAACTGGAAAAACTCGTCCATTAAAACGTGCTGGTGGTAAGTAAATAAGATTTGTAGAAGACAGATTAATTCGTAAAAAACATTATTTATCTAATGGCTAGATAATGTATGAGAATTTTCTATCAGAAATGTGACAGGGATAAGCTGTTTATACATAGGAAGATTTTTAAAAAAGCTCGTCAGTATTTTCGTAATACTTTTTTTTAGAAAGCCCGTCACCTGAACCAGCAGCATTAAAGAAAAAACCGAAAATCGGTATAGTAAATTTACATGTCAGTTTTGAGAATTTTTTGTAAGTTTCTTGTTTTTTTTATTTTTAGACAATGGGCAACAAGATACAAAAAAGAAATTTTTGGTATGTCATCTGTTCCAGTAAATTCATTAACTAAAACATGTTTCTGTTTTCTGTCAAATTCAGCCAGTTGTTTCAAATCGTTCACCTGATAACGATGTTGAAGATTTTCAAATAAATACGTCAAAAACGAAAAAACATCAAATTTCACCGACCAAATTACCCTCACGTGTAAACAAATCAAGAAAAGTTTTAGAATACGATGATGACGAAGATATCAAAGTTAGTACAATAGCTTTTGAAATAAAAAAAGACTTAACCGTTGGTCAGGGTGACAAAAAGATATAGGTTAAGAGCAACACATTTATCAAAGGAATCTTCTAAGGGATAGATTAAACGACGCTCTTTTCTTCTACTACGCTCTAATAACTTGACTTTATTAGTTTGATTTATTTGTATCTCAATGAAGTTACCTTTCATCAAGTTCAGTAGTAAAAACGGAAAATAATTACTTCCTAAATTATATGAGTTGGAAAGAGAAAGAATACTCTGCTTTGCGGTTACCGGTGCAGAGTACTGACAAGTATCAATTTCAATAGTTCAATATCTTGCTTACAACTGACAAGCTTCCGACAAGGTCACCCACAGATACTAGCTATCCATACTAACTTTGCTGTTAGTGAGTTAATATTCGTAATAAATCGGTTTTGGGATTTTTAGGATGAAAATACTCCGAAAAGTCCATCTGACAATGACGTAGTTACGCCAAAAAGGACTTCATCTTCTGTATCTAAACAACCAACAACCCCTTTATCAGCTAAACGGAGAAAATCAACGCCACCTTCTACAACAAAAGCCAAGCGCCCTTCGCCTCCACCTGAAGAAAAAAAACGACGTGCTGATCAATATAAAGCGTATTTAAATCGATCAGGTCCGAAACATTATGGCGAAAAGGTAAATGAAACAGAAGATACTCGCATCCACTCTGGTGTAGTAAAGAAGAGACAATAAAAGAGAGATTTAAACGTAATATTGCAGCTTTTTACAAGAGAAAAGTACGGTATATGCATATACACTTCATTTACAGAATAGCTTTTCTTTGAATGTCCTTGCGTCCTGAGTGATTCAATCACAATGTCTGGTTGCTTATTTGATGTGTTTTTAGGACATACCAGAAGGTTCTGAAGGGTGTTTGGAAGGTTTAATATTTGTGATCAGTGGTGTTTTGGATTCATTGGAACGGGATGAATGTAAAGATCTAATTAAAAAATATGGTGGTGATGTCAAAGAAACGATTACGAAAACAAAAACCAATTATTTAATTCTTGGTGACCAGGGTGGCGAATCAAAAAAGAAAAAAGTAACTAGATTTTTTTTACATGCAAACTAATTTTATCAATAATATCGTCAGTACAAGATATCTACGTGTTCTTGTAGAAAATAATTACTTGTTTATAGTTTTCATGCCTCTACTATTCGATATCTGAAACTTTTTCTAATATTATTTAGGCCGAAGACTATAAAATTAAAATAATAAATGAAGATGGTTTACTTGAAATGATTCGAACTCGACCAGGAAAACGTCTAAAACCGACCCAATTAGCTTCGACAGCATCAACTACTCAATCAGCATCGTCACAACCCATCTCACCACCAGCTGCTACAAAATCATCTAGCTTCTATTCGAATAAAATTTCACCAAAAACAACAAATCGAAATAATAAAGGTTTTACTGAAACATTTTCAGATATTCAATCATCAACACCGGAAGTAGTGAATAATAGTACCACTCAAAAACCATCGACATCATCTGAGAACAATGATCTACTATGGGCAGATAAATATCGTCCAACACAATTGAAACAAATTATTGGTCAACAAGGTGAGAAATCATGTGTAGAAAAATTAATGAGTTGGTTGAAAAATTGGCACAAATATCATGGAAAAAATGCAGTAAAACAAGATAAGAAAAAAACATCAACATGGAATAAAAATGATGATCCAGCGTTGTTCAAAGCTGCATTGTTAAGCGGTCCACCAGGAATCGGTATGTATTAACAAAATGTGTACACTAGAGATCCTTTTGTTTAAAATAGGACTATTCTTAAATTCGTTCAGTGCATCTTTGTTGATAATGGCAAAGGCAGTATAAATAAAAAAAATTTCATTGAACATAGATGTTAATACATAAAAAATTTCCTTTTGCGTTGTTAGACTGTTTAAGTGTACACGTACAAGAAATTGATTTTTCTACTAAAATTCTCATTTTAGGTAAAACAACTACTGCACAATTAGTTTGTAAAGAATTAAACCTGCCCTATATCGAACGTAATGCATCTGATCAACGTTCGAAAAAGACAATTCAACAATATGTTGCCGACAGTATTAGCAATACTCATTTGTCAGCAACAGCACTTGTCGCAGAAAAACATGTTCTAATAATGGATGAAGTTGATGGATCATCGGGAAATGAAGATCGAGGTGGTAAGTACCAAAAGAGATGTATTCAAAGAATTTTATCGAAATATTTGTGGAAACGTGAGAGATATCTTTTTTCATTAGTACCATGTTGTCTAACAATCTTATTTTTCCTTAAATAGTGTTTTATTTTCTATGATATGTTTTAGGTATTCAAGAATTGATACAATTGATAAAACGTTCGCAAATACCTATTATTTGCATTTGTAATGATCGTCAATCACAAAAAATTCGCTCATTGGCTAATTATTGTTATGATTTACGTTTTCATAAACCAAAATCAGAACAAATTAAAGGTTGTATAAAATCAATATTATTCAAAGAACACGTTGAGATCAAAAGTGAAATACTTGATCAAATTATACTGTCATGTAATCAAGATATTCGACAAGTTATTCATAGTTGTAACCTATGGTATACATCACAAACACCACTAAAATATCAGGTAAACAACAACAAAAAGAGTAGTGGATAGAGATATTGCTTTTTTTACATGGATATAAGATAACTCTTGAAGAACTATTATTCATATTTCTAGTCATCATCGTATGAACATATTGATAAAGGTGTAAATACCAATATATTCGAATTATGTCGAAAATCATTGTCAAATGAATCACGAAATTTGTCAATTTTTGAGAAATCAGATTTATTTTTTGATGATTATCGATTAGTTCCATTGTTTATTCAAGAAAATTATCTTCGTGTAACACCTACAACAACGTCAAAAGATTTGAAAATGACAACAAATCATCGATTAAATCTAATATCGAAAGCAGCTGACAGTATTTGTCTAGGAGATTTAACCAGCAAAATCGTTTATTCATCAAATGATTGGTCATTATTACCCTATATGGTGAGTCAAGGAAAATGAATATTTCTGTCTTCAAGTAGCTATTGTTTTTGTCATGATTTATATTGTATCCTTCTTAGGGCATATTTTCAACTGTTGCTCCAAGTTCACTTGTACGTGGTACAACTAGTCGTATTGAATTTCCAAAATGGTTGGGTCAATGTTCAAAAACGAATAAATGTGTTCGTTTATTAACTGAATTAGAAAAACATACGTCATTACAAATATCAACAGGAAATAAAACAGAATTTAATCTTGATTACATGCATTATTTATCATCTGCACTTATTACCCCGTTACAACAAGAAGGTAGCGATGGTATTGCAAAATGTATTGAATTTATGAATGACTATTATTTGACACGTGAAGATTTACAAACGATAGTAGAATTAACATCATGGAATGATGGTAAAAAAAGTGGTGATAAAAATTCATATGAACAAATTGATTCAAAAATAAAAGCACAATTAACGCGAACATTTAATAAACAAACTCATAAAACACCTTATCAAATTATTGATCTTAATAAATTAAAGAAAACTAGACAACTAGAAAATGAAGACGAAATTGGTATGTACAAAAATGTTTATAGCATTAACATAAACAAAAACACAATTAAAAATATTCGAAAAGTATTGTGAACAATTCAGTATTCAAATACTAGATCTCCTGTCCAAACTTTCTGCTTTATTTTTTGTGCATTCTGAGAATTAAAGCTAGGTTTTCTCTTTGCTATTTTAGATGTGGAAAAATTGGAAAATGGTGAAATTGAAGAAGATAGTAGTGATGATGCCGAACAAAATACCGTTGAAGCAGATGTAATGATTAAAAAGTCAACAAAAAAAGCAGTAGCTAGTGAACCATCATCAACAAAAGCTCCAGCTAAACGTGGACGTAAAAAGTAGATGATTTGTTCCCGACGATCGAGGAACAAGATTGTAACTTCTTGCTCTTTTTCTTCCGATTTTGTGTTTGTACAAAGTCAAATTTATATATTTTTCTTATGCCACAGAGATACAACACATTTATTTTTTGTAATTAGGAAGTTTTTTTCTTATCTTTATTTTTGCTGATGTTATTATTGTTATTCTCTCTCTTAATCGGCCTTCAGTTATTTTTTTGTACTCTGTGTGTGTGTTTATGTGCGCAATGCACTAGTCATTCTTATTCGATGCGTTCTTTATGGAAAAATGACCTTATTTTAGAAATCAAGCAAGAATAGAATAAACACGCTTACTGCTACTATTTGAACGATAAAATCCGTTTCATAAAGTTGTGGTTTGTAGCAAGTGCAGATAGAACTTATTATCGTTTATTTTTCTTGAGTGGCTGGATGGTCCTAAGAACATTCCACGTACTGTTCCATTTGTGGATCATCTTTATCAAATTGTTTTACAGTTAATTGAACAGCACTAAGAGTATAAAACTCATTTTCATCGCATCCAGCCTGAACTAACTATAGTTTTTTATGGTGTGGTGTTTGAGAGACAAGACAAGAAAACGACATGTGCGCCGACGAAGCGCACATTTTCACGCGCCAAGGGCGGAAAATTTTTCGGTAATCATACGCTGTCGCGCGGAGGGAAAGTTTTTTCATGCTGTCACTGCCCATTGAAATAATCAGTGTTTGACAGAATCGAAAAAACGCCATATTCATCTTTTCCGCTGTTTTCTCAATCACACTGCAGTCTTAAGCTAGTGTTAATCATTATTCTCTTGTAAGTTACGACAGATGGCTGGACAGATTATGACAACTAATAATAATAACTTTAGCAAAGAAAAAACTTTTCACCGTCAAACGGAAAAGTTTGCGCCATCACCGAGGGCGAAAGAAAATTTTGAGGTTATCCGCCGCTGAACGTTTTTCTTCGGTGCATATGTCTGTAAGAAAACTAAGAGGGGAATATTTTGTTTCAGCAATCTTCTGTTAATACAGCGACTCGAAAAATTATTCGTTCAACCATACAGGGTGACTTTGTTTTGTGTGCCATTTCACAACGAAATAAGACAGAGAGTTCTGGCAAACATCATCAGTAGTCTATATGCACATACTTTTAAGCTTTCTAAGATTTTCTTTGTCCTTTATTAGAAAAATAGTGGAAAATACATGTTTTTCTACAACGCAAAACTATTCGTGCACTTTCGAAAGAAAGTCCTCTTTCGGGCAAAAAAAATACGTTTGGGCTTATTACAGATGAAAAATAGCTGAACCATCTTCGACCTTTTTCATAGTCCTTCTTAAAAATGGTAACTCCTTTTGTATCCAATAAAGAGTTAAATATAATGTATCATCGACTATATTATATCATTTACTTTCATTACGCCATGTTGAAGTAAACATGTTACATATTGGCATACACACTCAATAACCGTGTGTTTGATAAATATCGTATAATAATTCGTTCTTTGGTTAAGTATCGAGCGTTTATACCTACAATGAAATTGGCTAACAGTCTGACTAATAGTAAAGAGTGCTTTGTAAAAGCCACAGGTATTTCTCAAATTCAAGCAGAAATCTGCCTGAGCACATCTTAAATTCTTAGTAAAACTTGGATTTACTATAAATACTTATCACTTCATTAGTAATCCAGACACGTACACAACATTCGAAGCGTATTGCAGTTGTAATTCCTGATGCACATTTTTGTTCCTTCACGTTCAACCAGTTTCTATTAATATTCCTAGTCGACTGTCCGGAAGAAAAGCCGTCGGGATTTGTTCTAAATTTCCACTGATCCTGAAGAGTTTCGAGGGTATCCAGAGAAAGTTCAGCGAGAATCTCATTTTAGAAAAGTCACAAAATTGTTCAGAATTCTTGAAGGATTTACGCAGAAATCCCAAAAAAAAATCATGCAGGTTTCGTGAAGTTACTCACGATTTTGTTTTGTGTGAACATTTTGAAAGTGTAAGGAATTTGATAGTATAAGAAGGTGCTTCAGCTTCCCGAAATTTTTTCAACTCAAGAGATAAGGTGAAAATAAACCAGAATGGAAAATGTGACCTTTCTCAAAAAATTTGTAAAAAGCTTAAGGTTAGGCACAAGTTTAGGCACATTATTCGGAAGGAGAAGCGATTCAATCACTTGGTGAAATCCCTTGTAAACTCTTTCTTAACTGATAAGACGGTTATAAAGCAGTTAGATTGAATAGAACGTAAAATAACTGACTGGCCGAATCGATTTCGTAATCGATCTGGAAATTCTTTAATTTTCGGTTAAAAAATCGAAAACGGATTGTAACCAAATTGGTTTCGGTTTTCGTTTTTTTACCAAAACTGATGTACTCAGTATGTCCTGTACAGTAGATACTTCACTCGAATATTTTTGAGTCAAATGCTGATTTAGACAGGAGACAAATTCATTGTTTAGGGTGTTTAAAAGACCAAGAAGCGAATACTCATATTAGGATTAGAAAATATTTAATTTCCATTTTCTTTCATTTATTTATCCTTATTTTTTGTAAATCACCTACGTTGTATAACTCTCTCACAGTTTTCTTCAATTGTATTAAATTAATATGACACAATTGTATGCAAAGCAAATGAGTTCGAAATCAGTTCAGCAAATAGACTAAAGTCTGCTTTAAAGGTTAAATAGCAAACAGTAAGAGCAACATCAGATGACCTCAAGAATTTAACACAATACATAGTTTTTTATTTTATATGAAAATTTGACTTATATTTTCTCGAGAAAAGTTGTTCGAGATTTTTACATATTCAGAATTGGTGTGTTCGATTACCCTGAACGTTTCTTTTTACAAAATAATATTGAAAAAAATACAGGCACGTTTCTTTTCTCTAATATGTGGTATTACTAAAACAAGACTTAAAACGTCTTTTTATCATTCTACGACTCACTATTAAGATACGATCATGAAAATTCATGCGTTTGTAATACAGAGTATTCAAGTAGTTTTTCAAAGTGAACTGTAAATCAGATTGACAAACATTTAGGAAGAATAAGAAAAAGATAATATTCGTTGTGTAATGAATGAGTTTACTTAATTGTTCAAGTTTGCTCATTTAGATTTAATTTTTGTACTGCAATAACTCGAACACCTTGTTTTGGTGCAACAACCATTACTTCTTTTTGTTTCGTTCGTAATCGAACGGTTAATAATGTATTTGTTGGATCTAAATCTCGAATAGCTGATCGACACATTTCAGCAAAATCTAATAGTTTGGGTGTAATGATAAATGTCACGTTGTTATCCAAAGATGTATAATGCAACTGACCATCTTCATTTGTTAAAATAATACCTTCAACACCAGGATAAGTTGATAAACGTTTCAATGTTGCATCTTCACTAGCTAATAAGCCTTAAAAAAGCGAGATCAATAAAGTAAACTAGAACAACGAAACTGTAGAAGGAGATAAAGTAGATACTAAAACCAAGTAGGTATATGTTAGTGAGATAAAATTTTCGTCAATGTTGTTATGCACAGCATAATTTCTAGTCTATACACATGAATTTGTCGCACAGATTATCTTCGTTCTCTTCGTGTAAAATACTTTTGAGATGTCTAAAATTTTTGATTTGAAAGGAGCAGAATAATCAACTACTAAAATATCACGGTTCATTGCGTACTAAATTGAGCTTGTTCAAAGTTTTAAAAATTCAGGAGTAGCGTTTATTAATTGAGTAATTTTTAATAATTTTTTAGAGGATTGGTGTTTTTTGCTAAAAGTTGATAAGTATGAACTAAAAAAGTTTGCTGAACATGATACATTGACAAAATTTTAAGCGCACAGCATATATCTATATAGAGCAACAAATAAAGTACAATTACAACATAGGATGGACGAAAAATTTTGACACTTTCTGCCAGGTAAAGAGTCATTGTTTATATTTAAAGATAATCAATATAAAGAAATGGTTATAGCGAAGAAGACCAGTTAAAGATCGATCTACGTATAAATGCTATACCACAGAAAGAGTGACAAAAGGCAAATACACATAGAATTGAAAATTAAATGATAAACAAATAGATAAATAAATAAACATATAACAACAACAACAACGACAACAGTAGTAGTAAGGAAGATTTAAAATAAAAACTTTGGATTTATTTTTATTTTAGTTACATATGTAGCAGTAACGAGCAGAATAAAAAATGAGGAAATGAACTTTCGATAATTTAAGTAGGAAGTTTATTTCCTTCTCTTTTTCTTCGGCTGAGAGTAATGACTGTGAGAGAGATTTTTGTTTTTCGTAGAAATTATTTGAAGTGAGCAACGTCTGTAGTATCAGAAGTTATTAGAATATTGAACGGACAGATAGCCGTTCTTATATTTTTTAATCTCTATACGCACTATAAACAAGCAATTTCTTTACATGAGGTTGAGAGATTCAAGCCTGACTATATTGAACACATTTACCGAGAAGCAACATCGTTCCCAATTATACGTAAGACTCATCTTTGAAGCACAATTGAAAGTTCTGAATTTTTTCTAAGTATACTGTCGAAAACAACTGAGAAATACTCCATTACCGTAGGGAAGCACATGAAAAAAAAGACGATATTTTTATTTTAGCTTTCTTTTTTCTCGAATGAAAATTTTGACTTGAGAAAATTATGGCTGAATGATCTAAGCGTACCTGTTCTTGTGTACAAACTTCCTTCATATGCATAGTCACTTAGTGATGATGAAAATCCTTAAGAGAAAAATGTCAAAAATCTACACTTCACTATATTTAAAAAGTTTGCTAAAATTTATACCATCTCTTATACCTGTTGAGTTATCCATGATAGGTTGTTTTTTTTTTTTGTCCGCTTTTAATGATATTGTTGTTATTCGGTTAACATAATCTCCTTTTTTATCATGAGTTTGCTCAAGTATCACGTATAAATTATATATTTACCTATTATTTTTAAGTATATAGCGGAAAAATGAGAAGATAAAAAAAAAGTTGTTGTTTGACAAAGAAGAAGAAGAAAAAGTGGAAAAAAAGTGGTTATAAATTTTTTTGTCATATAAAAAAAAAAAAAAAAATCAAAATAGTTTTCTGTTCCTGCTATGTACACTTGCATTACGTTTCTTATTCGTCTTCTTCCGCTATAAAACATTGAAGTCAATGAATAATTTGACATATTATATTAGTTCTTGACAATTTATTATCAACGTCCATTATGCACAAAAAAGACAAAAATATAGTTGACACTTTTATTTAGTTTAAATTATAAAATTTAATGAAAATGATAAATTAATTATTAGTTTGTATTCATCAATCATACAATAAAAAAAATGATTGATTAAAATTATTTTTATCACACTACGAAATCATAATGTCCGTATATTTTCTTCTTTTTTTTTTTTTTTTGATTCCTTAAGTTAAAACTATTTTTATTCTCCTATCTCACGTCAATAGATGACAACATTTACTTCCGTTTTATTTCGCTCTTTTCATACATTTTTTTAATTATACGATACTTAGTAAAATATTATTATTGATACGACAAGAAAAAAAAGTTATTAAACATTAAAATTTTGTCTTATAAATATCGAAAGCCTATTTACTCGTTTGAAATATATAAAAAAAAATCTTTTTTTAAGTTTCTTTTCGTTACTATAGATGTAATGAACAGATTTTTTTTTCTATCGTGATTAGAAGAAATCTGAACAATTTAACTATTATAATGAGCAGACATTCCTTTCACAGATTACTATGTTTTATGTATAAAAACCCTTATTAATTAGAGTTTTATAGTAAAAATTGCTATAAAAAAAAAAAATTAAAAAATAATTCTTTTCATTTTGTTCCACATAATCACCGATAGAAAAAATAAAGTTCATTGTAAATTACAAAAATGTACTTTTTCATATTTAGTACACTCGATAATCTAGAAGATTTTCTATTATTTTTAGCGAGACGTACTACCAAAAAAATTTCAAGAAAAAATTTTGAAATGAATATTATTTTTTCAAGAAAATTTGTTTTCACCATTTTGTTCGGAAAATTGTCTAGGTAAAATGTACTTTCCTTAATAAAATGTAGAGTACATTTTTTGAGGTATTATGTCCCAAAGATACCATGAGCTTGATAATCTTTTATTCTGTAGTAGAACAAAAAATAATAGAAAGAATATATCCATTGCAAAATGTAAAAAAATACACATTGAAGAGTTAAAAGTTTTCCCCATAAATAACAAAAAAATAAAATAATCATAACAATAAAATCAAAAAAAAACAAAAACACGCACAAAAATTAACAGCAAAAAGAGATGGAATATTGGTAAAAAGATATGGCTAATAAAGGAAAAAAAATTCGAACTAAAAACATTTTGTACATGTCTCCTTTTTCAGTTTTTTATTTTTCATTTCTCAAAATGGATAAGTGTACTAGAATTTTAAACATATATTGAATTGGTAAAAGATATTGAAAATATTTTGAACAACAGTTAATAAGTTGTTTAACAAAATTATTATATATATATTAATTTTTCTGTCTGTTTGAGTATGATAACAAAAATATCTATAAATTGCGTAAATGGAATGAAATATTTTTTTTTTTTATGTAAGTATGAGCACCGTCGAACATAGTCTACTTGTCTTTTATTGAACTAAAAAATTTTCCTCTTATTATTATTAAACAACAATAAAACATTTTATAAAAATCTTATGGTATTACGTTCTTTTCTTTTTTTTAATCAAAACGATACTTTTCATCTGCAAAAAGGTTCAAGACAATTTGTAGAAATTGTTAGTCTAATACTTATACTTTTATCAGAACAATATTTTGTGGGCTAATATAGAGATACAAAAGTAAAAGCATGCATATAATACAGTACAATATTGTACATAATCGACAATAAAAAAATATGAAAGATTTTTTGTGTATAACACAGAACACAAAATGAGTTTTTTTTTTCTATACGATTGTGCTTATGTTAGAAAAACAACAACAACACCTGTAATAATTTGGAAAACAGACAGAATTTGAATAGATAATATACTATAAATATATAATTATAATTAAGAAAACGAAACATGTTAACAAAAAAAGAATTTGAGCGAACTTTGTCACACAACATTTAAGAGAAAAAGGGGAGAATTTACAACAAATGAGATGTATGAACAAACACCACCGTATACAATTCACTTGTGCCGAGAATTCCAATCATTTCCAAATTGTGTGGATGTCGGTGCTGGTACTGTAGCTAAAAATAATTCTTATTCTTATTCACCGAAACTCTTTTTCCTATTTTGTACATACATTTTTTCTGATCAATCACTGTGGGCACATATGTAGCTTTTGAACCACGAGCTAAAAATAAGACAAAAAATTAAAAATTAAATAGTCAATATCTTATTGTTCACGTACAAGCGGAGTTATTATTCCATGTATCCATCCAACTGAGACTATCTCGACGTGCCTGTTGACGAGGAATTATACCTGTAAGAAAAGAAACAATGAATAAATTATACATCTATTTTATAAATGTTTACACTATTCTTACCTGGTTTATACCTCGAACTTCCCAAATAATATTGTTTAGCGGAGGATTTTGTGGTTGATGCTGGTGGTTTTGTAGCACTTTTATCTCGACTAGAGAAAAAAAGTATTGAAAAACATACAACAATTATCCAGTTATTGATTAATGATACTATTCATGTTGTAACGTCTACAGGGAGGAGAAAAGCGAACTTTTATGGATTTTAATACACTTATGTCGACTTACATGGGCTTAGATCGATTTTTAAACTCTATTCTAGTTCAAAATGCAATGGACTTATATAGATTTTTTAAGTCCATCGAATCTTAAAAGCCTTCAGAAGGCCACAAAAGTCCACTGGAGTCTATAAACGTTTGCGTAAGTCTATGTACATCTATAAAAGTCTCTCTAAATCTTTGGTCTTTTAACGCCTTATGTGGATTCAAATGGACTTTGAAAATCTATAATTGGGACTTCAGTCTACCTTTTTTGCTTGGACTAAACACACGTTCTGTCTTAGTTTTATTATACCGTCAAATGACACTTTTCCAAGGGAGAAAAAGCACTACAAGGCAAATGCATTCATTCCGGAATACGGCTATTCTGGAATGCCATTCCATTCTTTAGAAGCCGAGTTTAGCCATATATAGACTAAGATTTAGACGAAAACTGAAAAAATTTCTTTTATTTCAGAATGGCAGTCCACCATTCTAGAGTGGGATTCCGCCATTTCGAAATGGCATTCCAGAAAATTTGTATCCATTCCAGAATGTGCTTTTTATTTCTTGCACTTTACAAATCTGATGGATACGAACGTTTAGAATACGATTATACGTACTTATCATTTCCAAAATAATCATCTGGATTCATGTCTAGTGATGGTCGACCCGATTGTCCTGGAACATATTTTGGTTGTGTTGTTGTGATTATTGTAGATCCTTTCTCTTTTGGTTTCCCTAATGATGTTTTACTATCATTAAATATATCGGTTATACTATCACGTCTATTCACCGCTGGTCCATACAATGTAGATGTTACGGTTGATGCTGGAGCATGTTTGAGTTGCTGTTGCTGATATGGTTTTTGAAAGGATTCTTGTTTATGTACTGTTCGTCCTTGCAATATGGCATCAATATCCCACGATTGATCTGTAATAAATTTTAGAAAAAATGTTTTACAAAGTAAGCTGAAAATGTTATTACCGAAATTATTTGTCTGTTTTTGTTTCAGTATTGATGGTCGTCTACCTTGAGTATTCTGATTCACAACTGAATTATTTCTACCGTCTCCCGATGAAAATAAATCATATTTTGGTAATAAAGGAACGATGGGAATTGGTAAACGTGGTTGTTGTTTTTCATCGTTCGTAAATAATGAGGATAGTTTTGATTTTGGGTTATTATCAAATGGAAATGATAGTGGTAATTGGGACTTTTGCTGTTGATGTTGAGGTGGTGACGGCGGACGTGGTGGTTGACGAGATATATTTTCTTTTGATTGAGATTTTGTACTTGAATCAAGTTCTTTTAATAATGCATCGAAATCAGACATATCATCTGGTGGACTTACAGGAGTTTTATCCTAAATAAAAAAGAAAAGAATTTATTTTACCATCTATCATTGTGCAATTAAAAGTATTCCTTTCGTATTGAATAGACACCTTCTATTTTGTATTCAAAAGTTGCCCTCTTTATGCTTTATATTAGTTATTTGTTATTTATTCTGGAAAAGACTAATTTAACTTACTCCTACCGATTTCCAATCTTCATGATAAATGCTTGGTTTTGATTGTCTTGATCGTGCTGATGATGTGGGTGTTGAATCATTACCGCCTGTTCCACTTGCCATCGTTTCTTGGCTAACTTTGTAATAAGAATGTTTAAGACACTAGAAGACAAACAAACAAAATTATACATCTGTCAATGTACTTAACCTTATAAATCTTACAAGTATAGCATTCGGCCTTTTTTTGGGATCCCATTGTAACATAGAATTAATTATATCAATTCCATCGTTATTTGAAGAGTGAATAATTTTTTTTAAATCTGTTTTTGCGCATTGTGGCCAACGAAAACTCAATTTTGCTGCCAACATGAACCCTTCGGGCCAGTCATCCTAAATGACAAAAAAAATAAACTAATATATAATTTATGCTTTAAAGATGGCTTTCTTTTTTACCCTATTTGGTGTACCCATAACAGCACAAATTTTGAACATTTGATCAATTTCACTACTTCCCGGAAACAATGGTCTTAGAGTATACAATTCAGCAGCAATACAGCCAACAGCAAAAATGTCTATGTGGGAGGAATAAGATGTAGAACGTAATAGTACTTCAGGAGCACGATACCTAAACCAAAGAGTTAATAACATAGACGTGCTTAATATTTGAAACCTCATTTAATTACCATCGAGTTGAAACGCTGAAAAAAAAAAAAAAAAATCAAATAACGGCACCACTTAAAAACTAACCAAGTGAAAAAAAAATACTTACTAATCAGTGTAGGGTGGTCGAGATCGTAATTCTCGAGCTAATCCGAAGTCGGCAATTTTGATGAGTTCAACACCTTTACATAACAGATTTTCTGGCTTCAAATCACGATGAAAAAAACCTAAAACAAACAGAACGTTTTAGTATAAGTTTTGAAGAATTTCACATATAAATTGTTCTTATATAAATTTAGGAACAATAACCGTACCTAGTTTATGCATATAGGCTAGTCCCTGTAGAATTTGAAATGTAATATTTCTCACAGCTGTTTCGGGAAAGAGACGATCTCTAAAAGAAAATAAAGGTAAATAATGTTTTCAATTTCTCACTTTTACTAGTGTTTTACCTTTTTTTCATTAGTTCATAAAGATTTTCGTTCATATATTCGAATATCATGTACAAATTATTATCTTCACGTATAACCTCTTTCAATTTAATCACATTTGTGTGACGAATCTTTTGTAATGCCTAGGAAAGCATATCAGTTAGAGATACGACAATAAATACGATAAAACATCCTACTCACCTTGACTTCTCTTAAATTCATGCATTCTTCCCATGAATAATATTTTTTCTTCATCCTAAATGATAATTTTTGAACCTTATATACAATTAAAGATTACTCTGTAGCATACCGTTTAATGGCCACTTTTTCAGTTGAATCTTTAACTTGAGCCAATAATACACTACCATATGTACCATCCCTATAATAACAAAAAATACTTTGTAAACCATAAATCTGTCACCCTTTGATGATTATTCTATACCCTAATTGTTTAACAATTTTATATTTCTCCATTCTTCTTATTCTATCCGGTTTACACTTGATGTTATAAGAAAGTAGCTTATTGAATAAGACATTTTTATGTGTTTAACGAAACGGACAAGTCAAAAATATATTCACCATCTGCACAAGGAAAAACAATATTTTCTAAAACTGTATTATAGTGACAGCCAGTATCAACAAGGAATGGTCTTAAATAACTGCCATATTAAAATTAGAAGAAAGTGGTGGCATGGTACCACTAAAAAACACAATCTTTTCACGATATACGATTCAGTAGTATATCTTCTATACTACTGAATGAAGAAAAAATATAATTGAAGTGATAAAACACTTATAAATATACGTTGTCTTGAAAAATTTTCTGTTTCTATCAATGGAATTTATAGACTTTTTCCACAAAACTTGAAATGAAGTAAACATTGACTACAGAACTAGGTCATAATCGAACTAAGAGCATGTGGAATGAAGAGAAGCAAAAAACGAGCAGATGTTATTATTTTTGAATTATAATTTCAAACGATACCACAGACAATTAGCTCTAAACGTTATCAGAAAAAGAACATGATGCTTGCCAGTTGCCAGTTATGGTTCCTAATAGTCTAAGGACTTCATAAATTTCAGCCTATGCACAATGTCAGACTATTTCTCTGAATGGCTTGTCATTGATAAATATGTAAAATACCAGTTTATCCGTCTTTTATTTCGTCACTGTCAATCGTTTGTCATTATAATGATCATTACCAGCATCGTTACCATGACAAAATTTTTGTTCGACAGATAGTAAGACTGTGTCATAAAAGTTATTCTTAAATATGATTTGATGTGGGTTCAATAATAATAAAAATTATTTACTATTTTACAACCGAGAAATCAACCACTACTTAATGTGCCATGTACGCCCTCTATCAAGCTTTTTAGTCCACGCTGTAAAAATGAAAACTTTTGCTTGTGCTGACGACGCTTTTTCAAAAAAACTATCAGACAGAAACTTCTCTTCGCGACTGGAGAATTATTATGTAGAAGAAGAAAAGATTAGTTCAGTGGAACTTTTCGTCGCATGCTTGCTAATCAAACTTGCCCGCCCATGTTGTCGAAACCCGACGAAAACCGGCGGTTAACCACGGTTATTTTAAGAACCGACGGTTAATCTCACAATTAACCAGAAAAACGAGCAGTCAGCCGCGGTTAACCGACCATTCTTCCGGTTAATTATGAGGTTAACCGCCGGTTTTTCTGCTGTGTTGCTATGATTTCAGCTGAAATAATCAAGATTAACCGTCGGTTCTTAAAACAACCGTGGTTAACCGCCGGTTTTGACATCACTGGCTTTTTTTTCGCTTAGTTTCGACGTTCGTAGTACTGCAGATCTCTATGCGTTTATTTTACTATTTCAGATAGTTATGGCGCCAATACTAAAAACCTAACGATCATGACTTAAAATTTGCAAGCTCTATATGATATCTCGTCAGTGCTTTTTTTAAATATAAAACACAAATGCGAACAATGCATTTTTCTCAAAACTAAATATTTTCATCACAAAAGTAACCGAGATAATTATGCCTTATGAGATGGGAAATTCAAGTAAAATCTGCTCTACTAACAATAAAGCTGGCGCACCATCTGTATTTATGGGTCAAACAACATCGTCTCAGTCCACATTTAATACAAATAAGCGTAGTTCGAGTTCAGATAATGATGATAGACGAGAAACAATTCAACAAAAATTAATCTATCCAAAAAGTTCTAAAAGAATTCTTCAAAATCGCTCACGAACTAAAAATTCTTCTCTTGCGATCACTACACTTCCGATCGATGTTAATCGAATTCGACATAATTCAACGGTGATCAGTATTCCAGAATATATTCGAGAATTAGATAAAAAAATACCGAATACAAATAATAATTATTGTCACATATCACGGTAACAAAACAACAAGTATTTCAAACTTTTCAAAAAGAGAATATCGATAAGTTTTTGTGACCAACTTAGTCGTGTAGCGAAGATGTTCTGAGCAAAATGAGATGTCTACCAGTTTTTCATGACCTTTCTTTACAAAACTGTATAACCGACATTAATTTATTGCCAATTATTGCTAATTTTTCATTTTTTCGACGGTCTGAAGCCGCTTATAGAATCAATACTTTTGTCAAAGTCAAAATTAATATACAGTCTATAATTTTTATCAGTACTGTAAAGTATAGTTTTCGTTTAGTTTATCCAATAAACATTCTACAAAACTGTGGAGTCTATTGAATCCTCAAACAAATATATTTTGTAATAACAAAGATTCATCGATCAATCCTGCTTCTGAATGTCATGCAGCTTATTTAGTTAAAGTTTTATCGGGTCTATGGAAAGAAGGTAAAATGACCGACTTAGTTATTATTGTTGGTGAGAAAAAATATTTGGCACATAAATTGGCACTGGCATTATTTTCACCAAAATTTCGTCAAGAATTTGAACAATTAGAAAAATGTGAACAAACAAAATTGGGTTCGTCTGATATCGAACTGAAACTATCGCGTAGTACACCACAAGCAATTGAACAAATACTAGGTATCACTCATATTCACATAGCTATTTTGTTTAACAGAATAATATCATATGTGTTTAGTGTATATTTATACGTCACGTATCGATTTGAGTCCGGAAAATGTTGGATGCATCTTGACTGCTGCTAAAGAATTAGATATTGAGAACATCATTCATTTGGCTAAAGAATATCTGAATCATTTTAGTTTTGGTGATGTTCTTCGATACATGTCTGATCAGGGTACTTGGTCTATTTAATAATTGAGTATAACCATCTCTTAAATCTCCAGTATTTTTTTCCTTTAAGCAAAATGTGGTCGAACAGATATCATGTATAAAGTGTACGTGTATATTATGGGTCACATTGGTCGTATAGCTCAAACACAAGAGTTTCTAAATTCGTCACACGTCACTGTATTACGTTTATTATCCGATAATAATTTAGACGTACAAGATGAACTCGAAGTATTTAATATAGCTGTTCGCTGGATTGAATATAAAAAAGATGAGAGAATATGTACCGTATCGGAGCTAATGAAAGCAATCAGATTTACACGCATATCTCCAGGTCAATATTGTTTCATATGACCTACACCTGTCCAGGATGTTCCATTATTTTAGATGAATTAGCTGATCGCGTTGAAACAGTCGATTTTGTTATTCAAGATCCATCGACGTTTCAGAAAATTCATAATGCATATAGGTAATGACTTTGAAGTCACACTGATATTTCGATGCATCTGATTAGGAGCGTTATCTTTCTAGTTGTATGATTTATTACAATGTATCATACTCCGTTCTAGATACCATTCATTGACATGTAAAAATAGTTGTTTATCAAAAATGATTAAACTGGAACCAACTCGAACCGGTCGAATAAAACCTGTTCACGCAACACCATCTGTTACTGCAGCTATATCAAGTTTAACTAACATTGTAAATGATTGTTATGATTTATTTATAAATCTTTCTTTTTTATTTCCCTGTGATAATTTAGGCTATACGCTTAAAACAAACTCAGATCCATAACGATTGTGAAGATCAACGACCACAGCAACAACAAATAAATGGAGGAATGATGATGCAAAATGTTTATCAATCGGAAAACTGTGGTAATCAAGTTGATCTACGGCACTGTTCGATAGAATGTGCTAGTGGAAAACTTCAAACACGATCATCCAATGTCAATATACCATGGTGTCAACGAGATTGTTCACAATATTGTCAAAATTCACCTTGTATGAATAATAATACTTCTGAGTCTTCAATACCAGCGACAACAACTTATTCGTCTCTTCCAATTCAACTAACACCATTCAATTCTTGGCAACCTTATCCATCAAATTACAATATGATTGTCAATCCACCTGATAATATGACTATGAATAATTCGAAAGGTAAATAAATGAACGGCGAAAAGACATTTTAGAACCCTATCCTTTTACCATTAGATACGAGAAAGAATCAGTCTTATAACGAAAATATTGTCAAACATAGGACAATGACTAAAACTGATGAAGAATGTCCAATAGTAACTAAAGACAGATCAAAAAGATCTCAGAATAATGTTATTGCAATTAATTCGGCACAAAAAATTTTCGCTAATGAAAATGAACGACACGTAAGAAACAAGTATTCAACTCTTTCTAGTGTTCAAAAACTTTTTGATGTTTTTTTGGCAGTATGAGCAAATAAATCAAAATAATAATAACTATAAGAGCAACATAATTATGCCACATTCTATATTACCAACAAAAATAAATTGTTATTATTCCGAACAGTTGAAAGATTATGACATGGTGATCGTTGGTGGTTTACCACGAAATAAAACTGATTTTAATAAATCAGGTGAAACATATTCTATTAAAAAAATGTAAAAATCTTACAGCAGATAAGAATTAGGTTAGCTCTAATGTATATGTAAACATGAGACAAAAAAAAAATGTAAATTTCTTTTACATTCTATCTTTTTTTCGTAGATCATCAGTCGTTTCTCTACTCATATGATAAAGATAAGATGGACTGGAAGATCATAATACAAGCACAACTGTTAAAAGCAGGACATCAGATCACACGAATAAGCAATAATATGGCAATTATCGTTGGTAGATTAAATTAATAATATTTTATTATGTAAACTTTACACTGATCTGTTTTAGGAGGCATCAATGTTGAATATAATCCGATAATAAAAATGGTTCCAACTAATCAATGTTATAAATATTCGAATGATCAATATCATATCGAACACATCTCATCAATGTTAAAACAGCGAATTTATTTTGGTATTGGTTTTGTAAATCAATGTTTGTATGTAATTGGTGGTCAATGTGGAGAACAAATGCAGTTTAGTATAAAAGATTTTATTTCTAATTCTGCGCACATTATCAATATCTGTTTTGTTTTCAACCTCGTTTCTAGACTGACAAATTCGATTGAATGTTATGATTTGAGAAAAGAATGCTGGACAAATTGTATAATTCATTTACCCTATCCTCTAATGGCAATGGCTTGTGCTGTAATTAATAATGAACGAATTGTTGTTTATGGGGGTTTAAGATCAAAAACAAAATTTAATAATAAAATGTTTGCACTGGATACTAATCATATGAAGTAGGTAGATGAAATTTTATGATTGCAAATGTTTAATCAATTTAGTTTTTCTATTTTGTAGATGGATCATCTATCCTGAACAAAAAAATTATATTTCTCATTCTAAAATGATATTTATTTGTGGTGACTTATATCTAATCGGAGGCTTAATGCCATCATCAACTTCGTCGTCAAAATTAACAACAACGAACGAAATATTTCGATGGAATACGAATAAAAATGAATGGGAGACATGGGTACAGATGAATTATCCACGATATGATCCAATAGTGGTGCAATTAGGTAGATTAATCAGATCGTTATTTGTGTTGTATTATAATTACATTTTCGTCGTTTAGATAGAAGTCTTCTTATTTTTGGTGGTTTATCAACAGAATTAAACGATCTAGTTTCAACAGTAGAATATTTTAACGTTATGAACAGTCAAATTTCAATAGTTCATATGAAATTGCCATTAAATATGGTTGCAGCCTGTGCAATCGTATTTAAGACGAAAGATGCACGCCTTGAATAAACTTAACCTTTTGTACGTTTTTTAATTGTTTGTATGTTTTGGTTACTTTTCTACAAATTAAATAATAGATAAATAAAATTATCACAATAAATGGAGAAAGACTTAATCAAAGTCAAATTTTGGACTAACAGTCAGAACATGAAAATCAAAACCATCGAATATCACTATATTACATACCAAATATTCAATATCCGAAAGGAGATTGATGAGTTTTCGACATTATCTGCTGTTATCAGGTGTAACTGATAGTAATTAATTTAGTTTTTAATTATTTTGTTGGTATATAGAAAAACTTCATTATTTTGACATAAATCTTTTGAATTTTTCAATAATTTCAATAATAAACAATACAACATGCTGTAAGTTTGTATATTTGATCCTTGTATTAAAAAAAATCATTAAAGTGCACATTACATTCTACATTCAAGTAGTTTATTACAATGTCTCGTTCTGAAGTAAAAAAAAAGTACAATTCATCTGTAATAAGAAATCAATAGATCTGAGCTTACGAGCGCAGTTCTTTTAATGAACCAATGCACTCCATAAAAAGATTATGAGCATACTTAACATTGCTTTTAGACAACATACATGCTAATGACAAAATTTGGCGTCATACTCTGTAAGGGTCAGAATTTCGTTGTCAAATTATAGTTGAGTTTTTAACAAAATATCTTTTCTAAAAAACTTCGTTGACCATGTTCATTGCCACTATCTTAGTTCAGAGCATCGAGAAACGATATTTTATCAAGATGAAAACTTTTATTCATTAGTTACTATTGTTGTCGAAAAATCGCCTAAGAGATCCAAAAGCAAGTAATTTGAGAGAAGACAAACGTTAAGGTATAGTTTCTCGACTCAATAAGTTTTATGCTGATCAAGAATCTGATATTTCACAGCATACTCTTAATATGTTTATTTTTGAATTATAATTTTTCATTAAAACCGGATGCTTTGCAACTTTAAGTGACACTTTCATCAAAACTTAAGACAAGTGTACCATGAGCTCTAAAATCTGTGCCATACTATTAGCGCCACCATATTTTAAATTGATTTTCCTCTTCGACGCTCTAGAAGTTTCCCAAAATTCTCATTCAGTTTTAATGCTAGAGAGCTCATGATGGATTGATTTTGTAGAGAAATGTTGTCACTTTAAGAGTACAGGCCCACATTATCCAGTTTAGTTTCGAAAGGTGAATAAACTTGAATCTCTGAAAACTCGAAAGAACTTTTTAAAAGTCCTGACGAAAAACGTTTCGTGCTGAGCAGTAACACAAGATTTCAAAAATCAGGTCTGTACCGTCAGAGCGATAGTATTTTTCTACAAAATGATACTACTCCGAACTCTGTAGCACCTAAAGCCAGTGAGAATTTTGCGAAACTTTAACTGACCCATTTTGAACACTGTTGTGACGACATCTCGGGAACAGAGACGCACCAAAAACAATTTCGTCACTATACTCCGACATGGCCGACATTCCTTGAATGTTTGTTTCAGCTCCGACTCATACTTATCGAAATAGATTTCTAACGGAGGAAATTTCTCTTAAACGGTTACTATCGACGATATCTACAATATTAACATATCGATGCATATTTGTTCCTAGATTTTACGTTGACTTTTCTAACACACACAAATCTGTTTTTCTTAGCTAACAAAGTATATTCCATAGAAAACAACAACAAATGGCATATTCAGAATCAGCGCACAAAACTATCGACTAGAACGTGTTTAAAGCGCGTCCGATCTTTGCTTTTTCTTAAAAAAATGTACGCTCGCGCGCGTTTTAAACGCTTCTGTATTTCAAAATTTTCCAGTGGGTACATTGAACGATTTATAACACCGAAAAGTTTCAAAGTCAAATAATCAGATCTCAATCAACTTTGATTTTAAAAAAATACTTTTTCAAAAATCATTTGCTTTTCATTGTAATTGGCATTATATTTTTCGTTTAAACGAGAATAAATAATCGAACATTTTTGTTCGATTATAGATGGATCAATTTTTTTCATTTTATTACTTAAAAACAACATCCATTCATAACAAATTTTGTAGTGGTAACAGGCAGAATTAAAAACATAAAATAACAAGAAGTCAACTTTAACAATAACCATTCAAAAAAAAAAAAATTCAACAATAACTACTTTGAATACATAAACGAAGATCATTCCCCCTCCCTTCATTGTGAACTCAAATTATTTTCGTTTTGCTGCGATGTTGTCACCGATAATAATGGTTTAACAACAGTTGACCATTCTTTTGTCCAATTTGAAACTTTTCCACCGGAGATAACATTTGCTTTTAACGAATTTAATTTTGAACAATTATCAGGAAAACCAGATAATAAGTCCTGAAAAAGATAAGGCATGTTTAACTTCAAACGTAATTATTCTTTATCCGTTTGACAATACCTGTATTCGTTCGCATAAATCATTTGAATCGCGAAAAATGAGGCCGTTTTGATCACGTTTAACTAATTCGTTGATACTAAGATGATAAAACTGAATATATTATATTGAAACTGAGAAAGATCTATTTACCTACCAATCATAATGAATTGAACATACGGGTACTCCAACAGCTAACATGTCAACAATTTTCATTGGTAAATCGAAACCACTAGACGATTGATGAAGACTAATACCAAGATCAGCACAACCTTGACAAAATGAAAAGTAAACTGGTATAGGTGATAAAAACAAATAGAAGAAAAGATCATCTGTTACCTAACAGAAGAGGATAATCTGCAGCATCCAACCAGGGAAAACAATATTCAACACGGCGATGAGATTGTTGTTGAAGTTTTTCAACAAATTCATCTTTTAGCGGACCTTTTCCTATTTAAAATAACAAACAAACTCATTTATTGAGAAATAGTTTTTTATTGGAAAAAAAAACAGAAAGAAAGAGAAGGCTCTATTTATTATTTTTTTTTGACATGTTTTTCAAACATACCAGTAATAATACACACAATCGATGGTAAATTATTAATATCGGATGTATCATATTCTAAATAGACGAAAAACAAATATGAAACAATAAATAAAAACACACTATACATACGTTTTAATGCATCGAATAATACTTGAAAATTCTCATCTGGACTCCAACTTGTACTACTAACTAAAATAGCTGGACGATCTTTGATAAAACTTTTATCACTTGTCGTAAAACGTGTACAATCGTTCATTCTAAAATACATAGAAGTCAGGTTTAAAGACGTGTAAAGATAGTATCAAAGATAGTCCTCTATTTTTAGAAAAGATTTTTAGTTTTGAATTAAACATGATGCAGTATAAATTGAAATTTTACGATATATAGGATTACTATTCATAGAGTTTTAAAAATCAAAAACTTTAGTTTTCTGTGGGACTTGAAAGAAGTTTCAAGTACTCAATGAAAGAGAAACATAGGATATTTTAGCCTAAAAGTAATAAACTTCATAAATAAAATTCACATCTCTTTAACAAAAAGGTGTAAAGAACTGGACGCGATCTTATTGTGTAGAAGACACTTTATTTTATGATGCATCATGTTTAACTCAAAAATGAAAATTCTTTCTAAAAAGGGGATATCGTATATTTAAATTCAATTCTAACCTTCCTTCGAATTGTTTAAAACCATACTGTTGATACATTTTCATTAGAATTGCATGTTTTTCATCTGTACTTGGAATATGAAATTGGCTAGTTGGTCGATCATAGAGCACCGATGATCTAAAACACATGAAACGTCATCACTTTTAATTTTCTACAAAAGAGTCTAAAATTCAACAAATATCAATACTTTTTACACTATTAACATTGTTCTACTATAGTCTATCTTCAATACACTCACTTACTTTATTAAATGTAATTTTAAATTGGAAGAAAATGCTTGTGATACACATGTGTTTATATCAGCTAGTCTACCCATAAAAAATTCATAACTATAAAAAGAAAACAAAAGAGACTATCAATCTTTGATTTTTTACTTGTCAATTATTTTTTTTAATTTACCGTTGACATATCTGTACAATCCAATGTTGCATTCCATGTTTTAATGCCAACATTGAATAACCATAATTATGCCAATCAATATAAAAACGAACACCGCGTAAACGAGCTACTAAAAAACATGTGATCAATGCTGGAATCGATGGAGGATTCTAAATATATCATTGATATCTTGTACACCATTCTTTCATCACATATTTTTCACTTACCTGAACACAAATAATATCTGGTTTTGGTAATTGACATAATTTCAAACCGAGTGTACCAAATTGCCAAAATATTTTCAATACATAAACGACAGTTGGTGGAAAATCTAATTAGAAAAGAGAAATATAGATGAATACAATATTGAATACGAATAAAACTCAGTACTCACGAGCAAATTGTAGTGATGGAAAGGATTTGAGATTTGCTAGGTGAATATTTCTATTTTCTTGAATAAGTAAACTTGGTTGAGATTCTAGAAAAAAGAAATAATAAATCTATTGCAGCATGAACGAGGATGTGGAACATGTTCACTAATCATTTTCATACTACCACTTAAAACAAGAAAAAAATTTCAACAAAGCGTTCTCGATACAAACAAAACAATCTAATGTTGAGAGAGATTAATAGAATCTTATATCCTATCCTGTACGGCTCTATTTTTCTAAGATGTCAATTGAAACATTGTGTTTTTCTAGACGATTATTTTTTGTAGAATTCTGCACAATGTTTATGTTTTCGTGTAGAAAAAAAATATTTTGATATTTTTTCTACATGAAGGAGGTTTTGTGCAATGGAAAACAAAACGGAAAAATCTGCACAGTTTTTTAATTTAATTGAAACTATTTTTGTTTACTTCGCTTAGTAGACTGCTGATGGAATGAAAAAGATTGATCGTACGAATGAAAAGTGGCGAAGCACAAGGTGTATCAACTCTTGTATAATAATTAAAGAAACTACTTGTGCATACCGTTATTTCATTTGGTGAATTGAACAGGATTATACGTATTTCAAAGTCATATACATAATTTTAAGCCCATATTTCTTTCACTTTTTTTTCTTGTTCAGACAATAGGAGTAATAACATTCTGATCTTAGTCACAGACACGTGGTACGAAACAAAAACCGTGCAGAAAAAAATTTTCGTTCGATGTCAAGGAGTACTCATATCGTCAAAATCGGGAAGAAATAGATGATTAAGTGCAGTTAATCAGTCGATTAATCATGCGCTTAATTATGATTTTTAAAGCAGAATTTTTTGTTGATTAATCGCGATTTTGTGAAAAAATCGTCGATAAATCTCGATTAAGCGTTATTTTTGTTGAAATCGCAAGTCATTATCGGTTTTTCTAAAAAAATGCACGATTTCTGCAAAAACGGCGCTTAATCGACGATTTTTTAAAAAAAGGCGATTAACCAGTAAAAACTTATGCTTAAAAATCGCGATTGAGCGCACGATTAATCGACTAGCTAATTACGCTTAATCAGCCATTTCTTCATGATTTTAACGACATGGGTACTATTTATATTTCGTATCATAATGAACACTTCTATTCACTCAATTATAAGTCAAATTAATTTTGATTTGTTTTTGTTAATAAAAAAACTCATGTGGTTAAGAGTATACTTGAAATTGATGATTTATTAGCGGTTATTGTTAGATGTTTCGTTTTTGAAATAAATGATCGCTTGATAGTTTTTTTTTTGTTAAAAATAAATAGAAAGTTAATTTTCAATATAAGATGAGAGGCGTGGTTTGCATACTTCATTAGATCCCTACACATGTTCAACAAAATAATAATAAATTAATATTAATTATATGTTGACACCTATACTTGATCTCATTCTGTTTTCTTCACAAAGAAAATATTTAGTCATTTACCTTCGTATCCAATAAAATGAACGGAATATTGATTTTTTTCAAATTCAATTGCATGATTACACATTCGTGGACTATGACCAATATCACCAAGTACAACAACATAGACACATGAACGATCGGAAATAGCACGACGACGTAATTTACTTATTAGGATAATACCAAAAACAACTACGATAGCCAAAATAAATGTGAACATGATCTAAAAATGAAAAGCAATTTTACCATTAAACTCAGCAATATTGAAATAGTAGTTTGAAATAATAAGAGAAATTTCAGTTATCAAAACATACATAGAATCATTTTTCAGAACTATCACACAATATTTATAGATTAAAGAGATCATCATTAATGAAAAAATTCTTAGTTATGAATGGAAGATCTTTTGTTTTAATCAAAACTCTGCAGTCTCTATGATTCGTTGATAGCTCTACTTACTCAATTTATTCTGTCAGCTACTGTTTCAGAGGACAAATATAACCATCTGCTAGTATCAGTTTTTAATTGAAATGAAACAAAATCCGAAAGTAAACACTTCTTATACTAGATCATAACTCTTTTTTTCTTATATTTATCCTCAAACGTCATTTTTTTTATGTGCAAGAGATACGCTTTAAAATTTTCTATAAGAAACATATTGAACAATTTTCCATTTGAAAACGTAAAAACTAGAAAATTATCCAAAGAACAATACGAAGTTCTAAAATAATTCGATCGATTCTAATCTTAGTGGTGCAGTTATTCCAAGCTTTGTTTTACCGCTAAAACAGTCGATTTTTATGTAAAACTGCTGCTGTGCGAAGTATAATTCACTGAATTATACTGTCAGAAATTTTTGTTATCAGGAAAAGAGAGAACTTTTCAAGGACACCAAAATGACTAGCTCAATTTTATAAATGATCATGATAAAATTGCTCATTTAGAAACTTCTTAATATTTTTGTTGTAACTTTTCAATTTCACATTTTGAAATAAAATAATATTCAATACGTTTTTTTGTACAGACGAATCCTAGTGGATGTACTTGAATCAAGTACATGCACGACGAAATCGATTGCAAGAAAAGTTAGAGCTTGAAGATGATAAACAAAGAATATGATCAAAGTGTTCAGCCTACTCTCTAAAAAAAAAGGTTTATTATGAAACTTAAAAGGGTATAGAGAAGTGCAACCATTTCTAAATCCTTTTAGATTTCGTAGAAGACATGGTGCAGTACGAAACTGTTTAACTGCATAAATTCTAGCAGTTGTTTTTTTTTGAGCAAGTGGGCCATTTCCACAGCTTAGGCGTGTTTTCATTGTATAAAGCGGCGAAAACTGAGCCCAATAAATACTTGAAATTTCTGTAATTTTTGATTTTTCCAGAAAAAATCATGAGGAAAAAATATAACAAAATAAGCAAATGCACTTCTGATCAATCGTTTCGATGTACTTAAAACGGTTTCGTACTGCACCTTCTACGAAATCTAAAAGGGGTTTAGAAATGGTTGCACTTCTCTATACCCTTTTAAGTTTCGTAATAAACCTTTCTTTTTAGAGAGTATTCTAGGGCACCGTTTTTTGAGATATTTCATCTTCGGTACGATTGTACAAGTTTTATAAACTCCTAACGTCAAACGTCTGTTTTGATTTCATACAGATAAGTTACTCTAACACATTTTCATTTCATTATAAAAATAGAAATTTCATCACATATATACAAATACTCAAATTAATATCGTTCTCATCTTTATATCTTAATCGTATAGTCAATCATATATTCTGTATGAAGCACCGGCGTATCCAAGGAAGGGAAAGCGAGTGTGCGATCACCAAATATGATTTTTGATCTTTGTGATTTTCTCAGCTCAAAATATTTCAGTTACGATCATATTTAATAGTTTTTTCGATTTTAAATCTCTAAATTATGAAATAACGACGTTGATTATACCTTAATATTAGCTTTGTGAGTGTAAAAGACATCATCCTATATTTTTCCTATTAAAAATTTGCATAAATTTCTTTTCTCTGGTATGATCAGTATGTGTGAGTGGTTGTCAGATCAATTCGTTTGACATGTCAAAAAAGATGTTGTCATAATCACTTTTTTTTTTCAAGTCTACCGATTAATTAAAATTAGAGTGTGCGGTATGTTTTTTTTCCTCTCCTGTGTTTAGGGAATAATTTGTTGTACATGCAATATTGTGCACGTGTATTGATAGTGTGAAAGTAATCGATTGACACATAAAAAGAATATACACACTCGAAATAAGAAGAGTATGTAGACCGTTCCATTCAACAGACAATAGAGACATTGAGCGATAGAGAAAGAAAGAGAAGACATTTGAAACAATACGATTATTTCATAATTAATACACTTGTTTTTTCACACATAAACGATAGACTAATTACAAGACAGACATATTGACGTATGCCTGTTCAAATGAAACATCGATTTTTCATGTGTCATCCTCTTCCCTCCCTGTATATTTAAGTACTTTTTGGCAAAAATTTTCTCCTATTCAATGAAGTTTCGAATCTAATTGAATACTACTCTGCTAGTCATCAAAGCTTTTACTGTACCCAATAGCTGTTTTTTTTGCGCTCTTTCATTATGTGAACATTCTGACCCATCAATATTCCACGCAAAAAGTAAAAGTAGTACATAATACAAAAATTTTATTTTTAACAAGTAAAAACACATATATTTACTCCACAGTTTTACTATCATTTGCTTTCTCAAGTATCTGTCTTTGTGAATGAATATATTGTTTGGCTAATCCATAACATTGTTGAAATTTTTCCGTAGGAAATATTGTTCCACCTGTTTTGTTTAATAAACATATTTGATCATTTTTCAATAATACTACATGAATTAGAGTTGTTGCTACTTGTTCTTCATTTAATGTTGGATCAACAATTAATTCATTGTCATAGACAAACATTGTACAACACAATGGTTCATCATATAATTTTAATTTTAATTTTTCTTTAGTATAGACAAGTGGTTTTCCCGTATCAGAATCGATTTTAACTGTATACAAAGTGGTTTGTTTTAATGCATGGACAATTGCTAACAGACAACAATCAAGTAAATTACCATCATTATTTATACAAAATAAATCACACGACACACACCAAACCCATTTACCTTGCTCAATACACAAATCATCTAAAATTGAAAAATATATCATGTAGCAACCATCATCACTCTTCACATATTGAAAGTAAACCACTTTAATCTTAAAAATTTTAAATGTATGTAATGCTCGATAAATCTTGTGTAGTATCTCTATACATACCTAAATGTAACATATTTGATTTGAGAATAATATCGAGTAGAGTTTGACTTAGAACCGCGTTATTATTAATAATTTGTGTTCGTCGACCAAATGATGTGTATGCTTGTGTTCGTGGTAAAAGCACGAGTGGTTGAATATATCCACATGATGGCGATTTTAAAGATGGTTTTGCCAATTGACATTTAATTGAACATATAACACGTGTATTTCCAAGACGAATCATTGATGAACCATTTGAATTTTGTAAAATATTTGGTAAGCATTTTAAAGGACGACAATCAAGATATGAACGAGAATCGGGACGCTTTGATGTAGAAGTTATACAAAGTTTATAGAATTCATTTATGTCGATTGATTTTAATAATTCACTATGTGTATCGAGAGGCATTCTTTAAAATCTAAAACAAGATCAATTCGCATTAGTAAGAAAATAAAATTTTTGTAATTATTTTGTTATTGAATATGGACGATAGTCACAAGGTGATTACAGTACTGGAAAAAATTAAAGAGCCACTGTATTTTTGAAATTTTTTGATGAAGCTGAGTAACTAGATCAAGTTTGAATAGTGATTTGGATAGCCCTTGAAGGTCTCTATCAAATGTAGTATCCGTCGAAATTCTGGATAAAAGGTTTTGAAGAATGTTTTCTAGAAAAACGCTCCAGTGGAGCTCTAAGTCCTAGAGAATTTTGGTAAAAATATTTTCAATATATCCAACTAAAAGAGCATAAAATTCTGAAAAAAATGAAGTGTCGCACAGCTCTTCACGATTTTTCTTTGCAAAGTTACAGACATCCGAAAATTCAAAGAAATAGTATAATTTAGGAAAAAAACGCTAAAAATCGCGTAAAAACAAAGCAGAAGCACATTTCTTTCGATTTTCTGATGTCTGTAACTTTGCAAAGAAAAATCGTGAAGAGCTGTGCGACACTTCATTTTTTTCAGAATTTTATGCTCTTTTAGTTGGACATATTGAAAATATTTTTACCAAAACTCTCTAGGACTTAGAGCTCCGTTGGAGCGGTTTTCTAGAAAACATTCTTCAAAACCATTCTTATAGAATTTTGACGCACACTGTATTTGATAGAAAACTTCAAGGGATATCAAAATCACTATTAAAACTTGACCTAGGCACTCGGCTTCATCGAAAAATTATAAAATAGTCACTTTTACTTGCTGCTCTATTCAAGAAAAAAACTTCTTATTCACTGCATTTATCATATTCGTTAGTAGAAGCTAAAACAGAAATAACAGATATTTTGTTTACACACATTTATTTCTTAAATTTATGATTGTTTAAATTTAAATTAGAATATATATATATGTTTGCCAAAGGTAATCTTATACGGTACAACATTGCATTGAGCATTCGTTTCATCGATCATAAGTATAATTAGTTATAGAACTAAAAATAATCCTTGAATATACGTTACTAATTTATTTGTTATTCACATGAGACAAGAAAAATACAAAAAAAAAATCGAACTAATTTGTTCAACAACAATCTGTCAATCATTATAATTGAGTAATACTCTCTAGTCAGTCTCTAAAGATTAACTCATATACGTAACTGATAACTTCTTAAATGTTTAAAGCAAACGCATTAACAAATCTAATCATAACTGTCCATTACTTTAATTAGATTAAATTTATTCAATTTACTATCATACTCATAATATTCATTAGAAGAAAAAAAATTATCTAAATCGGTAATAGTACTCTTGAGTATTGAAAAGTAAAAGTTTTCAATTAGTTCTAATTGCTATTTCAACTACATGTGAATTTTTTCTTTACATTATCAAAATCTCACCTATATTCTCTCTTCGATTATCTCAAGCATTCACCGAATAAGTATAAAAAATTTAAACAAAGTATTTCTATGTTTTCATTTTATTATTTCGCATGACGACTCGTGTGTGTATATGTATTCTTCTTTTGTCTGTTCAATTTAATATTTTGCACCCTTATAAAACAACAGACTGTTGTTGTTCAAAAAAAAAAAAAAAAAAAAAAGAAAAAAGAAAACGCAAAATTTTAATATATAAAAATTTATAGAATAAAGAAAAACATCACTTGAATAAAAACATTCATTTTTCGCGCTATAAAATATCTTATGAACAAATTTTTGTTATTTGAACAGGTAAAAAAGTTTTGTCAAGCGTTAAATAAGTCTCAAGATTTTATGTATATGCAAATTCAAGAATTAACTATAGACAACCTTCACACAATATACACATAAAAATGATTAAATTTGAATTTTATCGATAAAAATAATTACAACAACAATTCTTAGAAAATAGAGAAGAAAATAAAAATAACATTTTGACTATAATCAGTTCTATTTTTTACGCATGAAATAATTGTGTACACTACAACCTGTTTGATTCATACTCACAAATCACATCGTTATTTAGTAAGAAATATAACTTTCTCTCATCTTTATTTTACTTATGAATGCATCAACATTCTTATGAGCCCATAGTTCATGAAAACAATAGCTGAACAATAAAAACAAAATAAAATAAATTTTCATATCGGATGCTTCAAACAGCGGATGATTAACACAGAAAAAGACATTTTTGTACGGTTCTATGAATCTGTAGAAATACACGAATTTCAAGAACTTATTGTCTATAAACTAGTGACGATAGAGAGGAAAAACAGAGAATTTGATTAGAGCAACATTTTTTAAAAATTAAGAAGATAACTGTGTGTTGACACAGTCTCTACTTTTATTTCTGATAACGTACATAAACATTATTAATCAAATTAGAGACCATTTTACTGTACGAAAATCTTAATTTTTTTTTTTCTTTTTTTTAAATAAAACAAATAAAATCTATTTCAAAATAATAATAATGAAAATATTGTTTTAGCAATATGAACTTGGTATGTGTTGACCATATGAGATAATTTTCATTTCTCAGTAGTATGCTCATTTAAGTAGTGTTGATTGTTACCAATCATCATTACACGTGCAATAAAATCAGCAAACATTAGAAAGTATCATTTTTCATCTATATATATATCTATAGAAATTTAGTTTCTGGCCAATGTCCGAAAAGAGAAGAAAAAGTAAAAGAGTTGAGATGATGAACAAGAATTTGTGAAGAAAGAAAAAAAAAAAGAAATAGAAAGAAGAAAAAGATGAAGGAAAAAAAACCCATACAACAACAATATATGTGTAGAATATGGACAATAATTCACAATATTTTTAGTAGTTTGTACAGTAGCTACTTGTGATATATGAAGAAAAAAACACTATTATAATATTATACAATAATCACGATAGTATTTCTGGTAAGTTATTTTTAAAATGCATGAGTTTTTGTAGATATAGAGTAAATCAATTTCGAATATTTCTGATAAATGTATATAATTTTACTATTAGAAACGATTGAATGTTGATGAATATTTTATTTTATCAGTGGAATGCTAGTCAAATTACTAAACAATCAGAGTTTCTTATTGAACAATTGTAAAACCGTTTAATTTACGACGAGTATTCTACAGTGTTAAGTAGTCAAAGTAATGAAGTGTATTAAGCAGTCAGTTATTTTGAAAAAAGAATTTTGTTTTCTGTTTGTAATGATATTCACAATTGACAATACTGTGCAAACCTTATAAAAATACTTAATATTGATTAATAGATGACCTAAATCATTTTTTGAAAAAAGAAATAGTGACTTTTGACTTAAACTTGGTCTTCTGATAGAAGAGAAGGAAGAAAAAGGTGAATATCAATAAAGTGGATTTTCGATGTAAAGAGTGAGTTTTCTATACGAAAAGTATGGATAATAATGAGTAACACGCTTCTTGTTCAAATTAAGATCTAGAATTATTTTGAACTATATGCCTGCAGAATTCGAACTATTTTTTTAAAAATATGGTTAATTGATGAATGCATCCGGATATCCTTAAATATGTGTTGAAATTTTAACACGACAGCATCATTTATCTCCAGGGCTAAAAACGTCTGTATGTATATGTATGTATGTATGTATGTTTCCCTATTAACTACTATTTTGGACTTCTATCCGTTTCCTATCTCGCCGGAAAGTAACGAAAAAAACAACATCAATTCAGAAGTAAAGGTCATTATATTCTATTCTATAATTGACATGTATAGATCAATATTTTGGCGTTTTTTCTCTTATTCTCTTTTTCGATTCTTTCTCACTCGACAATCTCGATGTCATCAACCTTGTCTGTAAAAAAAGAAGAAATTTTTGTTGTATATAAATTTTTCTTATTAAAACAAAGAATAAAAAAAAAACTAAAAGATCCTAAAGTTCAACATATTTTTCGTTGATTATGTTGTTATGAAACATCTATTCTTGAAAAACATAATGATGTTTAATTGAAACACTTTTTGGCAGACATTATGTACGTGTTGGATAGATTTGTTACTTCATGAAGATTTTTTAGACGATTGATCGTATAAGTGAGGAGATCAAGAGTTTATAGTGTCAAGTTTTATGAATTCTTTAAGAATTTGTTCTCGAATAGTTTGATTAGAGTAAACCTATTCACGCTCAACATTACACAATAATCTTTAGTCTCTATCTCTTAGTACAGAAGACAAAGTGTGGTGCATTCATTCTTTTCTGCATTGTTATACAATTATTATCCTTTTTTAATGAGACTACTTTAACTCATAGTTATCGTCATAGAAAAAAAAAAAAAAAAAAAAAAAAAAAAAAAAAAATTTACAAAAAAAAAAAAAAAATTTTAAAAAAAAAAATGATTTAAAATTTGTAAATTATATTATATAAAAGAAAAGTAGGTGCGTGCGACACATTGAAAAGATAGGTCTCATAAAACTATCATGACGATGTCTACATCAGTTGACACAACTAAAAGTGTCTTATATGATGCAATATTAATATATAATTAAAATATACGCTCATTCATGTCAACTTTGCTCAGCATGTTTTAAAATAATTCTCTACAAAATCTTATTATAAAATTCTTTAAAAACTCTTCAAAATTGTTTCTCTCTATGATAAATTGAAAAAATTGACTCATTGTTTTCTAACGACTTGTCAAAGTTTTTCGTTTCTGAATAAATAATGGTATATGGTCTGAATGAATACTCACGCTATATTATCATCAAAAACAATTTTTTTTTTTGTTTTTGTTCTTCTTCTAACAATAGATTCTCTTTTGAGAATGAATATAATAAATCGAATAATTTTAATGATGAACGAAAAAATTTACTTCCTCTTCTATATTAATGATCTTAACATGCAAATAAAACATCATCATCTAAAAAAATTTACTTTTAATACCATTTATCTGTTATTATTTATTAAATTGTCTTTAAGCAAACCACAAAACGAAAAAATAGACTAATATTGATAACTTTATAATAGTCTCTAAAGAAACATCAGTATGTCACATTTGAAATTTTTTATTTAAAATAATATACAGTAGGGAACAATAACGATTGATATGTGACTAGTCATATTGTTCTATTACATAGGATGATGTCTCTACGATGATCAAATAAATCATAAAACAAATTTTGTTCAATGAAGATAATGTTTTTATGGTAACTTAAATTATTTCGAATCTTTTCATTGCTCAAGGAACAGTAACTAACTATGAAAAATATCTTAATCTCATACAATTTTCTCTTTTTGAATCAACTATTTTTCAAAATTCTTTAAAACAAAAATACTAAATTTATATATTTTTCATCTATTTTTCTTTCTCTAAAATTAACATTCAGTAAAGTATAACATGTCTGTAGAGGAATACAATTATGATCATTAACTGAATAAATATTATTTTAAAGAAATATCAGCATGTGTATCGAGTCTCTCTTTCTCTTTTCTCTCATTTAATTGCTTAACTATCAATCAAATGTCAATCGTAGAGAAAGAAAAGAAAAAGAGTTTATTTCCCTTGAATATATTGAATAGTATCGACATCATGCCGAGACTATGGAAAATAGTACCTGTCATCACTCAAACGATAAATGGCATCATTTATCATCTTATAGTAATAGCAAAGAAAAAATATAAATAAAAAGTATGTAGACATATAATATACACTTACAGAAGAGAAAAGAAGAGAGAGAGAATGACGTCTAAGGAAAACACAATATTTCAACACAGTATAAAATTGTTCTTAATCGTTTTTTCATTATAGAAAGATATTTTTCGATAAAAAGAACTGATACAATAAATGCAAGATTCTAAGGTTAAAAGTTATGTGAATAACACACACACACACGCGGTCAGACATGCCACATATGGAGAGTCGTATGTCATAATTTTCTAAAAATTGAGAACTTATCAGTTAGGCAAATAACTAAAGATGTCTTATGCAATATAACCTGCTAGGAAATCACATTGCGAATATTCTTAGATAACATTTAGATTAAATACCGTAGTGTTGTCATTCAGTCAAAATTTTCTTAGAAAGACTATTCAATCACTCAATCTCCATATATAATATAAAAAATTAGATGTGGCTTTTCAGTTTGTTTATGAATGCTCTTAAGAAAAAACAAAATAGAGAAATACGATAGATTATATCGATTATTTTTTTTCAATAAAAAGTAATACATAGTAATCAAAAAGAGAAAAGACAATACATAAAAATAGTTTGAAAAAATAATGTTCATTTTTAAGAGAAAATAAAACTATATTCATATCAGACATGAGAAGAAAAAACAAGATAAACATCGGCTAGATTATTATTATGAATTGTTATACAGTCATAAGTTACGTCTTTTAACGTCTATAGACTTTTATATTTTTCACAAAATGTTTTTATATCAAACTTTCTTTTACATCCTTCATAATTCATATAACGAATTTTTCCAAATATTGGTCGTTCACGCCATCCTTGATCATGAATCTGATAATACAAATTAGAATTAAAAAAAAAATGATTGGTTTTGAATGATAAAAAATTTTTCTTACCCCACATAATGACCACATGATACCAACATAACCATTAGGATCTCTAAAATTGATAGATATAGAATAATTGTCAACAATGATTTACAATATATATTAAGTGACTTTTGGATTGCTAGTTACGAAATGCATTGCTGCAGTTTCATCTATACTGAATTCTCTGACAGATGGAAATAATGTCTTGCCCATCTATTTTGTAGTCTGATAATTTTGTACCGATTACTGACCTTCCATCGAGATTATATTTATCATTTAAGTAAATAGCTATTTCAATTGCTTCTTCTGGAGTTTTTGTCCATTCTAAAATTTTCTTACACCAATACATTCTTAGAAAACCGTGTAATTTTCCTTCTTTGACCATTTGTACTTGAGATGCATTCCATAAATCATCATACGTTTGCGCATATTCAAATTGATCACGTGTAAACAAATGTGTTCGTTTATCATTTCGATGATCATTCAATGTTTTTTTTGCCCAATCCCATGCACCATTGAGATTATCATAATTTTCTTGATAATAACAATAATTATCAGATAATTCGCGTCGAACAAATGTTTCTTCTATAAATGAATCACATGAGTCTTTATATTTTGAACGTAGTTTTGATATGATGAGAAGAGCACGTTGAGGACTTATTTGACCATAATGAAGCCAAGGTGATAACATTGAAATAGCTCCTTTATTCGGATCATTACGACCCAAAGCAAAATGTAAAATACGAGTATTAATAAATGATTCTAATTGTTCAATTCCGCCTTGATAGCCTTAAAAAAAAGAACATAAGCCTCAATAAGGTGATCGAAGAAAATGAAAAAACATACCTGGTTTAGCCCAATCAACTTCATCAACTACTCGATCAACTTGTAAACAATCATCGGCTTTTTGCCAATCAATAATTTCGGCTGGATGTTTAGTAGAATGTGGATGTTTGATAAGTGGTGGAAATTCTGTAAAATATTCATCCATTTGTTGATGAAGTTTATTTCGAATTGTACGTGCGGCATATTCTAGTTTTGGTGATGCTTTCCAGCATGGAACAACATTATGAGCATCAACCTTAAAAGAACAAAAGTCTCGACAGTCTATCAATGGTTTAAAACTGTTATGATTTTTTTTACTTGCACGACTGGTATAGTTGTAATTTTTTTTGCTACATTTTCTACCCATGATCTTGGCACTCTTAACGGTGCAAAATCGCAGACAACTGTTCCAATATTATTTTTTTCAACAAATTGTGGAAGTACATTTTCTGCTTGACCCATAAGAAGATGAAATTGAATATTTAATATTTTACATTCTTGTTCACATTCTTGTAGACCTTTTAACATAAATCGATATGCTCGAATAGTTGCTTGTAAAAATGTTGGTACCAAACAAAAACAGACATGTAAAGCGAATTGTTGTTTGAGAGCTAGACGTTGTGCGTATAACATTGCCCAATTATCTTGAACACGTTGATCACGACTCATCCAATAAACAATACCAGTGCTTGTTTCAGGAATTTGATTCACCTAAAGAAAAAAGAGATGTTGTTAAACCCCCCCCCCCATAATAGAAGCCTCCCCCATATTAGAAGCCCTCCCGTATTAGAAGCCCTCTCTGGAGCAATGGATGTGGAAGGTGTATTAGAAGCCCAGGGGCTTCTATTACGTCGAAAAATAATTTAAATTTTTTAAACGACACATTTGATCGACACGCGTTTTTTTACTTTATTTGTTCTTGTG
>CAJNOQ010000299.1:0-55947 GCA_905250885.1 Didymodactylos carnosus | reverse complement strand
TGATTCCGAATATGATATTTTTATGCAGTAAAAATATCATATTCGGAATCAGCGTCAAAAACTGAGTCGAATGATATACTTCTTTTATGCTATGCGACTTTGTGTTTTTTTAATTTTTACGTCGAAACACTACTGAGATTTCCATGAAAAATGTTTTCAAACATTAAAACACATATTTTCTTTTCTAGATCGACGAGCTCTATCAAACCATGTATAAAAAACGCAACATTAAAACCTATTGATTTTTCGATACCTTACTGGCTTTCAGCAAAATTGCACGTGTTTTCGAAATCCTCAGGCGTTGCCTCATAAGTTTGTAACGCATGAATTGATGGATGTAATGGACGAGAATATTTTGAGGGCCGTCCGTCGTAGAGCAAAGTTCTAAATTTATACTGTAATTTTCTCAGGTGGAAAAAAATAAAAATAAATCATCTAAGTCGATTAAGAAAGCTTCTTCAAAGAACACATTTAAATTAAATGATTTAATATCGGTTTTCGGAGAAAGCAGCACTTTAGTATTCGAAAAAACCAAAATCGGAGTAAATCATCCCTCAGGTTTCTCCGAAATTCGGAGTAAATCGTTCTTATCTTTTTTCAAATTTCGCTCTTGATTTTGTTTAAAATCGGAGTAAATCACTCTCTGAGTTTCTCCGAAATGAGAGTAAATCGTTCATATTTTTTCACAAATTGGGAGTAAATTTGACCAAATTTTTTAAAAAAGTATGGGGGGGAGTAAACCCCCCCCCCCGATCGAACCACCACTGGTCATTATCCCTCGACCAGCCATTTTTTGTGTACCTTTTCTGATTGGTGGCTTGTCCAAAGGTAACGCTGTGACATTTTTGACACAGTAATTTGAGGTTTTTTCGAAAACTATAAGAGCTAGAAAGTTCGTTTTAGCGCCATTCGACGCGGCTCTTCTTACTCTACTTTGAGCATAAAACCGAAGATTTTTGGTTAAAGACTCAAGCTTCCAGAAAACTTTTTTAGATGGATAACGCTGTGACATACTTTTTTTCTCTTGCGTATCCCCACTACAAATCAGTTAGAATTCGACTGAATAGGTTTTTTAGGCCTCGTGATAGATATTTTTTCGAGTTTCACAACTAAAAACCGTGTTCTGCGTTTGCCTCAAACCTACTCTTCTCCGCCTAACTAACAACTGTAGGAATCTACTGTCAGTATTTTACGGTTTTCTTTTTTAAGCTTGTTAAATAATAACGACATTCGAGAGTATTTTTATCAACAACTTTAATGGAATGAGTTTTTAGAGTTTCCGGTACTGGTTTTGCAGCTTTAAAAAGATTTTTCAATTTCAGCTTAGATATTTCAATGTCATATTTCGTAAATTCAATAAGAATTATTTTCTTTGTTTTTTTTCTTCAAATTTTTTCTCAAAACCAACATCATATTTCGAATCAGCGTAAAAAACTGCATTGAACAATCCTTGTTTCGTGATTTTTTACGAATTTCTCAATCGAAATTTTTACTGAAAAACTAAAGTTGTTTAAAAATCACGAAACAAGGATTGTTCAATGCAGTTTTTTACGCTGATTCGAAATATGATGTTGGTTTTGAGAAAAAATTGAAAGTTTATGGTGAAAATGTGAACTTACAGCTATATTTTGCTGAAAAAACAGAAAAATGGCCATAACTTTTGAACGAAGAGCCATCGGCATAAATTATTTTTAGCTTTTTACAAGCTCGATGCCCTCTGTTGATTGACGTATGAACGAACGAAATCGGAGTCAGACGCGTCCATAGGTTTCCTCGTCAGCTGAACGACAGGTCCCTGCTGCCAACCAAACCAGACGTTTAACAGTATTTTCCGATTACAACACCTTTATCGTATGCGTGGCAAAAAAAGTTGGCTCAAAGCGAGTTTAAAGTCTGTGTGAACAATCATGTTCTTGTCACCATTTTGAAAACAAGAAGACAAAAGATGTGACGAACAAGATGGTTCGTTCCAGTTACTGCGTACCATATAACGGCTCACAGGACTCACTCGAAAAAAAGAAAATACATTTTCTGACTCTTTCGACTATGCTCTACAACGGTTTCGTTTACTTTTGAAAAAAACACTTAATCAGCGAAGTGTCGCGTTACGCGGACAAGCCGTTGGTACTTCATAACTATCCAAAACAAAAAAACTAAAATATCTAAGCCTTTAAGACTTCAAAACAAACAAATTGTTCCACTTTAAGGAACAGAATAAAAGTTACAATGATAGATGTTCCTAGTTTAATTAATGTTAGCTTCAGTTGGTAAGCATAATTCGAAAACAAATGAGTATTTTTTCTCAGTTAGATAAGCCGTAAAATTCTGTATATCAAATTTTATTTGTCTTTCATCAGTTTATTTTTTAACTTTCGGTTTTAGATTTTTATCTTTTTAACTTTTGTTCTTCTCTGTCTAATATATCTCTATGAATTACAACCTAACTTTATGTTCAATAAACGGAATACGACGTTGCTTTATCTATTCTTCTTTTGACTATTATAATTTTTATCTTTATTTATATAAGAAAAAAAGTCAAAATTTCTAATTGTTAAATTCTTTTCTTATTTTCTCGTTCTAAAAAAAATTACAGAGAGAGAAAAAAAGATGAAAAAGCGCAATTCAAAACAGTGAACACAAAAAGAACAAAAAACAAGAAAAATCAACAAGTGCTCGAAAACAGAAAACGCCTTTTATTTTTGGTCGACAACAAGAAAAAACAAATAATCATTGTTTGTTAATAAAAAAGTTCTGTTTTTTTTTCTGAAGATTATGGGAGGGGGTTAACAGCAAATACTGAAATTACGTAAGTACGAGTATATCTACACACACACACACACACAAAAGATCATCTTATATACAAAGACGACAAACAAAAAAATGACGGTTCTGTTTTTCAACTAGCTCTTGCAAAATAAACAAAAAAAAGATTTGTTGTTGTTTCTTCTTTTTGTGTGCACTTGCTTTGCATATATATAGAAAAAACACACTGACGGTAAAAAAAGAAAAGAACAACAACACAAAAAAGAAAACAACGATGTTTTTAACATTTAAATAAAGAGAGCAATAGGGATTAATATTTGTTCTTCACTTCAACTGTGTGGAAAACAAATAAAAGGAATAGATCATCGAAATATATCTAAGCAAATTTTTCTTGAATTTCATAGTAGGAGTAAAATAAATTTTTTTAAAACAAAGAGAAACATTATTTATTTAAAGATGGTGGTGTCGATTGGTGATCAACAATTGGCGATGGTAGACGTGTGGTCATATTTGTGGACTGTCTCTGAAGCGAATTTGGATTCGAAGTATTAGTAGTAGTAGCGTTATTTTGTGTTCTTAAATAACCTACAACGACTTGTTGTTGTTGTTGCTGTGACGGAGAAGGAGAACGTAATGCTAAAATAGTTTGTGGTGATTGATTCGATGTTTGTTGTTGTTGAGGTCGCAACATTTGGCGTGTGGCGATATTATAATTAGGTGGTTGAAATTGTTGTTGTGGTGGTGACGGTTGAGCTGTTAACCAAGTACTATTTGTTGGCATAATGTTAGATCCATTTGTTGGTGTTGTCATATAACTCATTCCTGATTGTGGTCGATTATAACTTTTATTTTGTAACAGAGAGTGGAATATTGGTGGAGTTTGTTTTGATTCACTATTGTTTGTGTTATGATGATCGTTTGTATCAATCGACGATGGATCATGTTTAACACGATTAATCATGACATTTAACATGTCTGTATCGTTCGTAGCGGTCATTAGTCCACTACCCACAGATTGTGAATGAACAATTTGTTGTGGTTTATGAAGAAGTATACTACCATTTCCAGATCCTTGGTTAATTAGTGGACCGTTTACAACGCGTAGCATAGTGTTTGTGTTATTATTATTATTATTATTATTATTATTGTTAGTATTATTATTATTATTATTATTATTATTATTATTGTTTATGAATGACGGTGGCATGTTGCCAGTTACATTCGTTGGTTTACCACTTTGATTTTGATATGTACGAGATGTCTGTTGTTGTTGAGATGTCCACTGCTGATTCATCGGTGGTAAACTACCTCCGCTCATCGCAGCAATTTGTTGGGCAGATATCACATTTGTGGGTAGACGATTTGTTGAGAGTGATGGTACAAGCATCGTTGTGGAGACTGACGGTTTTCCCGACGATGGAGAACCACCGGATTGATGATTATTGATAGAATCAGAACGTGGATTAAGAGATGATGAGCTGGGTACTGAAAAAGAAAATTTCATTAGTAAAATATTAAGTAAATATGATAAGAGCGGATGATCCGAGCATTGTTTACGATCTCACAAAAAAAAATTCATTTTTTCTCCTGCCACTCTTTGCCTTTTTCAAAACAATCAAGAAACCTAAACTCCGGTGAAGGAAAAGCATAAAATAATCTTATTTAAACAGTATACTCTATTTTACTGAATTTACTTGGCATATTTTTACTCACGAGGAAACCTATCCAAGTGATACCTTCCAATTTCGTTCGTTCATACGTCGATCGATAGCGGGTATCGAGCTAGTAAAAAGCCTAAAAGGATTTTCCCCCACGAAATCTTTTTCCAGAAATCCGGCTCTTCAAGAGTCATGAGGGAAAATCCTTTTAGGATACCCTCTGTCGATTGACGTATAAACGAAAGAAATCGGAAGGTATTACTTGGATAGGTTTCCTCATCAGTGGAAAAGAGATTGAAAGGCCATATGTCTGTCAAGAACATTTGTGATGGAAGCATACTGCTTTACTACCTGGCTGCATTGTATTTGATCGTTGTTGCATAGTTGCATACATTCGTCGACGATCCATTTGGTGATTTGTAGCACGTTGTTTTTGAATTTTCGTTTTCAGATTTGTACAGAATGGTACCTAAAAAAAACGACAGTGTTATTTGTTGTTGAATTCACTTACCACCAGACGACGTACCTGACAATTTTGTTCGTTACAACTTTTTGCATGATACCAGCATAAAAATATCACTTGTTTACATATATTACATTGACTATTTTTTCCTTTACAATCTTTTGTATGTTGAATAACTCGTTTATATCGCAAACAGCTGCGATTAATACAGTTAGCATTTCGACAATTGACAGCATGTAAAAGGGCTTCGATACAACGTTGCATCGATTGTTGTCTCTGTAGTTGTGGGGTAGTTAATGATTTATCCCCATTTGGATTATTCGCACTATGATCATCATTACCAACATCGACTAACGATGGTTGTACTGATCGTTCCATTTTGTGTTCATGCTTTTCTTGAATATAACATTTTTCACATAGATCAAAATCTTCACATACCGTACAATGATACCGAACGTCACATTGTTGACGACAATGATTACAATTGTAAGTGAATTTATCCGTTGTGGATGAATGTAGCTCATATAACAGTGCCATTGTTGAAAATTTAGCTCGACGCAAACTCGAAAATTCATAATGTTTATCACGTGCAAAATTTAGAAATGAATCTCGTGTATCCATCAGATCACACTGTATTAGAGCGTCAGTATCGTTAACAGGAGGATGAGTGGCGAGTGGACTACGTAGACGAATAGCAAAAAATGCCTAAAATAAATGTGCAAAATAAGACATCGAAGAAAAGACAGAGAATCAAAGGCCTACTTCTTTGTGTTTTTCCATGGTAGTAAGTATTTTCGATATCAAATCTGAACAATTTGAAATCTGTTTTTTAGCTGTTTTTCGTTGACTAGCTGTTTTCTTCAGATTTTTCTTCTTATGTGTGTTGGCAGATTTTCTTTTATCAGATATCTACAATAAGACGAAACAAAATCGTAACTATCACTGTAAAATAAAACAGCATTGACACGTACATCTGGATCATCGGGTTCGATAGGATCATCTAGAGTACCATCTTCAATGATTCTTGCCGCTTCAACTTCTTCTTTCTTCCGCCGTTCTTCTACTTCCTGATCGAGTTCTAAATAAAACCGAATATTTCATGATGTTTAAAACGAAACAGTAAAAGCCGCCTTAATGAACAACGTAAAGGGTTTGCGAATTGCAGTCTGCACCCGACAATAAATCTTGGTACAAGCGGATGCAATTTGCTTTCTTTATTCTTCTCAATAAACCGTGATGTCATCCACTTAACAAATATCTCACCTTTGATACTTTCTTCAATAATATTTGACCAAAAATCGCCTTCGAAATAGGGAATATTAGTTACTGATTGAACTTGGTTATCCGTACAATCTTTCATTATATCCTGAAACAGGAGTTTTTGATACAGTGTGAAATATAGTCATGATCTTTTCTCATATTGTATCTTACCTTATAATCAATCACAACATGCTCTAAAATAGCTCGATCTAACATCTTTTTATACCATTCTTGTAACCGTTTCGGTTTCGGCACTCTCTGTTCTGCAGGATGACAGTGAAATATGTAATCATCTCCTTCACTCGGTGGACACGCCCAAATATGTGCATAAACATAGCCCAGTTGTTTAGCATACTCCAAATAGCCAATCAATATTTCATGGTAAACATCAGTACGATATTGCTTTGGACGAAAAAAGTGAACAGAATCCAAATAGGAGATATAAACACGTCTAAAATAGAAAAATTAAAATCGTAAAAATTTACATAAAAAAGATACTGTAAACAACTTTTCTTATACTAAAAATATTGGTCGCTATTCAGCAAGATGTATGCTTTTACAAAACTTCCAACATATAAGCGTGTAAAGTCGCTCAGCTTTTACTCGCAAGCTGAGAGCAACTCAAACGTTTGACAAACCTTGTATTCGGTGCTTGACATCTTCCATCATATTCTTGTACATGCATACCAAACAAAACAACATCAACACCCTCAATTTCTTGAAATGCAAATATTGCTTTTGTTCGATACGGATAACCATCTGGCACATGATTCTGACAATACTTCTTCAATCTTGGTTTCACCTCACACACCTTGTCCGAAGCAGCCAGAATTCGAATCGTCACTCGTCCACCATCGGCAAATTCCGTTTTCAGAAAACTATTCACTCGTTGTTCTAATTTATGAGCCAAATCAGTCATAGTCAATTTATGTGCCACATACCGGTTTTCTTTTCGCTTAATGTTGTAACTTTTAATACACGTTTCACATACAAAACCTTCGGACCACACTTGATCAAGATGCAATGCACAAATTTGATGCCATCTTCTTGAACAAACAATACAGTCAACTATGATCTCCGGTTCTTGTGCATCGTTTTTCGCCGGTATAAAATCACATTTTCGTAATTCAGTCAAGTGCTGAGCTGGATCATCACCCACACAGATCATTTCACCTTTGACCGCATCGAAACATTTGTTACAAAACGTATATTTGTCACCAGACAGATTTGTTCTTGATGGTTCTGGATTGTTGTAATAGTAATAGGCACCATCACGTGGTATTTGACAACACAACTGATTCCCATAACAGAACATCACTTGTGGTAGAAAAACATACTGTCGTCCACAGCAATAGCCCATCGACTGCATAACCGGATCAACTGCATCCACGAACACCTCAGAGAGCTAAAAACATTGACAGTCAGAGTCTAAGAAATATACGGAAACACAGAAAAGAATAGGAAGAAGAAAAGAAGAATACACTGCCTTGTAGCTACTGTTATCGGCAGTGTACTGATAAGTGTCAGTTTCGATGCCTGAAGTTAGAAGAGCCATGTCATGCTGTCCAACATAGAAAAGAATAATACATTCTTCCCTATACTGAGCGGCTATAATTGGATCGCTTTCAGAATGGATACCATAGTACGGTTAATCACGAGAAGCCACGTGCTTAGTTAGTTCTACTTAAGTAAAGATAGGATTTTCACAGCAGCTACATCCTATATAAAATCCTATTATTACTTCGTTTATTATCCATCAATAATTCTAGTTCTACTTACTTTTAACCCCATCTTATAAACTTTTGTCGTCTTTTTATTGTACAACCATGCATTATTAAACATGAGCCACATATCATCAACAAACTGCAACGGGTTCTGATATTCGCCAGTCAATAATTTGTTATTAATGGTGGAGATATCCATCGGATGTTTAATGATGTTCGGATAGTCCTACAATCAAAATCATAATGAAGTTGAAGAATTACTGTTTATCTCTTTTATTTACCAGGATATTGAGTGCTACGGGATCAACCGGTTGTCTAAACGGATGTGAATCTTCAGATAGTAACATTTTATGGATAACAGGTTCAAGTTTTGAGCGCAATTCGTCTTGTGTAAATTGAACGGGGCATTTCGGTAATTGTTTACTTGTTGAATCGATCTGAGGTAGTTTCGATTTTGAATCATCTGACAATTCTGATTTCATTCTAGTTGGTAGCATCGAAGACATTTTTGGTGCTGTACAATCATCATGCTCTTCTTTTTTGACTGTAATCAGTTCTCCGGTGTTATTTACGAATTGTTGCTGTTTTGGCGATGTTGCTTCGGTTTTAAATCGTATTGATTCTAATGGATCGGTTGAAAACATATGATTATTATTAGTGTCTGAACGATTATTATGAATATCCATCGTGTCTTGACCGGTATTATTCAGTAATGAGTTGAAATTATCTTGAGAATAATTATTATTACATGAAACAGACGTATTATTGAGTGTCATCAGTGGCTCAGTTTTGATCTGTTGTTCATGATGATCTTGAGTTAATATATTGGATGACGAAAATGGTGGAATTTCCGATTGTGGTGCAATGCGATTGGGCGGTCCATGTTCACCTGCTAATTTATCGATAGAACCAAGAGATGATGGAATCAAATCAACGTGTGTTCCTTGCATCAATCCATTGGTATTTTGCATTGTCTGCAAATCTTGTAAGCGCTTTTTCTCTCTTCTATCTTCAAGTTCTTTTTGAATTTTATAAATTTTTTCTGCTAATTTATGAAAATATTCTTCTTGGTTATTCGCTATTTCAAATGTATCATTTTCAACGCGTCGAGCATAGTTCGCTAGATTAATCATACGCTTATCTTTCAATGCATTAGAGTCGGTTGTTGGGATCAATGCAGAAATAATTTTTTGAACAAGATGATTTCTCATTTCCTGAGTAACACGTTTTTGCCATTCTTTAGCTGAAAATATACAATAAAAAACATACTGAGATGCGCTGATTAGAGAAGCAGACGTACGAGGCTTACTTGAACTTCTATCAGAAGGCGGTTGATTGATTTTTCCTAGATTGGTAGGTGTTTTCAACGGCTGACAAATCGGACACTGTTGATTATTACATTGTTTCCAATGCAAAATTATTTGACGAGATGTTACGCAATGCGGAACTAGAAATGAGCATAGATGCAAGATTCCGAATCATAGCAAAACGATTTCGAGAATATGGGTAAGAATTTTCGCACACGAGAGAAAATTTGCTCACTAAAAATCTGGTTTTTGAACTTACCTGGACACGTTTTATGATCATTACATTTTGTCATGTGTTGTAAAACATTTTTCATTGTAGTACAATGTGGCAATGTACATCCACCCGGTCGTTGTTCCCCGTTTAAACTTTGTTTTTCACGTTGTTGACATTTATGTGCATGAAGAAGTAAAACTAATTGTTTTTGAATAAATTGTTTTCTTTGTACTTCCGTGTGTTGCTGTTGTGGTGTTAATGGTAAATTTTGATTTTGTATTGATTGATTCGTGCCACTCATTAGATTATTATTATTATTATTGTTATTATTATTATTCGTATTGCCATTTGTTGCTAATATCGAAGCCTGAATTCCATTGTTAGCGTTTACAATTGTTGCATTGACAACCGCTGAAGAGTTTGTATTCAATGTGGCATTTGAATTTGTTAATGTTGTATTGGAATTCGTTACGTATGATGTTGCAGAAGTGTTTTGTTGTGTGACGGAGGATAAATTTGCACTGGATGAATCAATAATTTGTGCCTTGAAAGAAAAAAAGCAAGCAAACTTAGAAAACTGTGTTCAACAAGTTTCGTTGAAAAACTGAGGTTCTTCTTGAATTTTCTTAGTGTAAGCAATTTCTTGTACAACACAGTAGACGATCGAGATAGTTAGTAAGAACATTGTAGACATACTCGAATAGTGTTCATATTTGCCATATTAAAGGTGAGTGGGTTCGACTGTTGTGCTTGTTGAATTTGTCCTTGTTGTTGAACTTGAAAATTATTCACTTGTTGCTGATTTATAGGTGGTAAAACTTTTGCAATAGCAGATGATGTGTTGGTATTCACTGTTTGTTGGATTCCAAGACCAACAGCTGATTGATTTGACACAAATACATCATTAGACTGCAAATAACGAAAACAAAAATTCATGATAATATGTGCACCTATACATATGACAAAAAAACGATACTGAGGAGTGCTGTTCTCTTACTAATTTCATATGTTTGTAGTATGTATTATCTCGCGAATAGTTTGTACTGCATTATAAACCAGCTCCAAATCTTTCTCTCCGTGCATTTTCCTCATGAGAAGGTCTGATTCAGGTAAAGGATACCGATTGTTCGTGATGTAGGTCTGTCATTAATGAACTCAACTCGTTTTGGTTCTCCGTGGATTATGATTCAATACAGGGTGCAAAAAAATATATACCTTCACAATATTCATTTGCGTAACACTTTGATTCATATTGACCATATTTGATTGTTGCTGTTGCATGGCTACTGCTCCTGGTGTTCCTTGTCTGTACTGCATATTTTGTTGATTGTTTACAGCACATGTCATGCGTTGAAATACTGGTTGTCTATTCATAGTCATTTGCTGATGTTGTAAACCGGTTTGTATTGTCTGATAATTGGCCGGCACTCCGTTTGAAATAACATTCGCAGTTCTTACAATCGTTTGTCCAACACCTGGTATTGTATGAACTCGTTGTAAATTTGGTGTTTGAAATGAATTCATATTTGGATTATTATTTGTCGGTATATTCTGATTTTGTACCGTTTGTGACTGTTGTTGTCTATTAATATACGCTATATGTTGGTTAGATCCAACAGTAACTGAACGACTAGTTTGTGCATTTGTTAAATACATTTGTTGTTGTTGATTTGGATTATTACCTCCAGCATTTGTATTCGAAATCATTGTGACGGTCGGAGATGACGAGCAAGAATTTCCATTGATTGTTCCTGGAAATAAACTTTGTTGATTAGTGGACGGCTGATTTAAGTTTTGTTGTTGTGGTTGTGTTTGATTATTATTCGAGAATGGTTGAGATTGATTTTCAATGGCGTTTACAGGATCTGGAAAATCTGTTATATCAAATATTTCTTGTGTTCCATCGTTGTTATTTCCATCATATTGTGTTATCATCTTGGTAAAATCAAAATCTTAATATAATAAAAACATAAGATGATTTGATAGTCTAGATTAACAAGAACAGATTACAAACCAGGTTCACTCCCGGGCCCGCTTCCTAATGGGCCTGATCGGAATTTCTTTGCTGGAGGTTGAAGACCGTCTATAAAATTAGCCATAATTCATTAAAACACATCACTGTTATTATGATTCATTAACATCGTTGAATCTAAAAACGGAAATAAAAGGCATTTATCAAAACCAAGCTACTAATCAATAATGTATATCAACTTCGAAACTTAAAAAAAGCACTTTTTTCAAAGAAAAACCTCAAAAACTTCTTTCTTTCTTAGATGTTCTTTTTTTTCTACAGAACATATGGTCGTTCTACGTTTTAGAGAAAAAAAAATAGGTCGACCCTAAGAGTATCAATAAGTTTTAGAGAAACAAAATGAAAAGAGAAAAATGACTTGCCTAAACTATATAAAGTATAAAACTAGCCAGGGGTTTTTTCGACATTTTTTTTTTAAAACACAAACAATTTTCTTTATTTTGGTTTCAAGAGTAAACTGGATGAGAATATCGAACGAGAAACCTGTTCTTTATAGTCTTTTATTTATAGAATTACATTGTCTGTACTTTTCATTTTCAAACATTTGCTTTGTAAAATTTTATTATGAGGTCTGAATAATAATAAAGATTTTAAATGAAACTCAGTTCCTTATACACATTTATAAATATTGGAACATGTCCTGCCATCTATCTGACAGCACTTTACTAAACACTTTGATTGGTTAAGTGTTTTAGAAAGTGCATAAATGCGCTAATATTTTATTCAATTGACGTAGGTCCATAGATTATGATGAAATAAAACGGTTGCATGGACAGTTCTTTTTTTCTTATATGTTTTTTTTCAACTTACAGTATACAACTTACGTATACAGTGTACGTATTGTCCTTTTCGTTAGTTGATTTGTTGCAATGCTTTTTAAGCATTGATCATACTTCCTAGTAAAGAATCTATGAAAACACTCATTCCTACAGGTGAGATGGGACTGTCTCCTGGTTAGGATTAAGAGACACCATAGTATCACTGAACTGGTAGCTTTTACGATTCTGTTATATTCAAGAAATGACCAATGGCGTACCCACAACTAGGTTCTTAGAAACTTCGATTTTCCAATTCGTGCTGAAAATAAATTAGTTGAGTTTAAGGGCAACGATTTTTGTATGTATACAATCGCTAATCTAGTGGTTTTTATGTGATATTTAGAAAAAAAATAACTAAAACTTTCAGCTCAGTTTAGAAAACAGTTGGAGCGAAAAGGTACTAGACCTATCCCTTACCGAAATCCTGAGTACGCTATTGGAAATGACTATCCGTACGGAAAAAGTGCAATCTGCGAACAGTTTGACTGCATATACTTCCGCTTATCGAATATTTGTTTTGAGCAAAAAGACTTTTTTGTAGAGTTTTGTACTTCTAGATATTGTCTGACATTTCAATACTGTTTTTAAATCCCAACTAAATGTTTTATTTTAACATTGTATTGAACAGTGCAAGCATCCCTCAAGAGTGAAAAAAGCCGTAAATCATACGAAATAATTGTCCTAGTCACTCGAAAAAATTACAAAACCAACATACGAAACAAAAAAGACAAAAGAGACATAAATTTTTTAGAGTTGTAAAATATACAAAAACTTTGTATTGATATTAAGGCTGATAAGAATGAGATCATTGTATGTAAGACAAACAATATCAGAACTCTAAATGCACTGATGACGAGAAGAAAAAAAATTGTACAAAAATATGCCTATTTAGCAGAGAAGAAAAAGCCAAATAATTGAGATTCATAAAGCAGAAAAAAACGGATAAAAGTTAAGAAATAGATTACACTAAACAACCGCTATTTTTTAATATTAATTGCTTTGACTATCATCACTGATATGTCTCATGATCCTGTTCACTATCACACAAAAATGTATGAACTATTCACAACAATGTTGTGTGCTTTGAATAAAAACAAAACAGGTTTATTTTAACAACAACTGGACTTTACTGTTTTCGTTTGTCCTTTTGGAAATGTGTCATTTGAATTATTATGTACACCCAGTGCGCTTTCACGTGCTTTTTGTGTCAATTCTTCAGCAATACCATAAAATAATTTATTTACATTATCACTATCTTTAGCTGATGTTTCTAAATACCACATGTCGTTTCTTTCTGAAAACTGTTCACCAATTTCTGCTGGAATTTCACGTTGACTAATATCACACTTGTTTCCTAAAGAACAATACTTTTATGATTCATAGGAGAAAATATCTATGATTTCAATTGCTTACCGACAAGAACACACAGCACACTATTATTAGCGTATGCTTTTACTTCGCGAATCCAGTCTGGTAAACAATCAAACGATGGTTGATTACTAAACAAAAAAAAAATACATTATATATTAAAAAGCGATAAATATTGATGGGATACCTGATATCAAACACAATAATTAAGGCATTTGCTGATCGATAATAACTTTGCGTGATAGATCGAAACCTCTCTTGGCTAAATAGGTAAATATGATATAAATAGTACTCGCATAAAAAATAATTATGAATAAATAATTACCCCGCTGTATCCCAAATTTGCAACTATTAAGAAAAGGAACAATGATTAACATTTGAAAAATACGCACAACTTGATTAATAATTTACCTTCACTTTTTCTCCACAAACTTCAACTGTTTTGATCATAAAATCAACGCCAATCGTAGCTGCTTGTCCAAGAGGAAACACATCCTTGAAAAACATTAATTTCATCAGTAGGAAAAATAGCTATAGTAAGATAATTCATTTGAATTAAGAGTGAAGAGAATAACTGGCTATGTAAGTTCTGATTTTAATACAAATAGTATTATTATACTTGACAAAAACGACGGACTAAACACGTTTTTCCCACACCAGCATTTCCAATCAAAACAACTTTAAACAAATATTTATAATCTTCCATTGCCATAATTTTCTCTCATCTAAAAAGTAATATACAGTTATAAAATTTCGGCGAGTAGCGCTGTGACAGAAAAGCTCCCTAATTTTTGAGAACTGATACAGCTCTGATTTTCTGCGAATTGAACTGTGCATCTGAAAAGTTTCTAGAGCCAGGTTTGTAGAGGAGTAAAGTTATTGTAGCTTAGATTTGTCTTACAATCACATAGACACACAAACTATATTTCATCAAATTTTTAAATATTTGTAAATCACGCTATTACTCACTAATAGTTCCCAGTTTAAATCTGATACAGCGCATAGATAGAGTTCATTGAATAATACTCAGATATGTAGCAGACAAAAAGTACTCACTACACCCAAATAAAGACATAATATCTACACACTATACGACTTTCAATATTGAAGTCTGTTAATATTTTCTAAATCATTAAGTTAAAGAGGTACCAGCATCTTTTTGGATGTTAGCGTATTTTACAAATACCGTCAAATTTTTGATATCAAAAATGTATTTAACAAAGTAAAATAGAAAAATACAATACATATAAAATAAACACAAATAACGAAATTTTTTCTGTAAAAAATGATGCAAGAAAAACCAGTGACTATCGCAGACTAATAGTTAACATCAAATTCGATGCAAAATATAACATGGAACTGTAAACGATAATCGTAAAAGCCTTGAAAGCTTTAAGCAATGAAAAAGAACAAAACTCGACTAGTTTGAACGGAATAGCTTTTAAAATACAAAGACAGGAAAGGGAGCATTGTTGAAAAGAATAGAATACTAAGTTGATATTCTTGTACTATTCACACTGAATGACAAAGCAGTTCGATTTGATGTTTGATTATCTTTAATTAAACAGCGATGACCACATCCATTTGGACATTCGTCATGATTTTCAAACCAACTACGCAAATGATGAATATGGCCACTGTGGAAACAAACACCACAAAATGAATGTATTTCGCGACATGGTAATCGACTAGAATGAAATAAGAATAGCGGTTATAATATCGGTAACTTGGTTTACGGGCTTGTTCAAAGATAACGCTGTGATATTTTTGACAGTAATTTGCATTTTTCTCGAAAACTGTAGAAGCTCGAAAGTTCGTTCTGGCGCCATTCGACGTAGCTCACCAAACTCTGCTTACGATATAAAAGTGAAGATTTTCAGTTCAGGACTCGAGCTTTCAGAAAGATTTTTCGGCGAATAACGCTGTGACAGAAAAGCTCCCTAGTTTTTGAAAACTTCTGATACAGCTCTAATTTCCTGCGAATTGAACTGTGCATTTGAAAGGTTTCTAGAGTCAGGTTTGTAGATGAGTTAACGTAGTTTCTTTTGGTAAAAAAAACCTTTTCGCACCCCAAGAAAAGTCAATATTGCAAAGTAACGCTGTGGCATACTTTTTTTTGTCGCACCCAACGTTCTCCTTAGCACTAAACGTTGTTCAAAAAACTTCATACTTATAGTCTGTGTAGTTCTAGGTTTCCTGCAAGGGGGAAAAAGCATACTTCCGTACTTCTCTGTATTTCCCTGTACTTCTCTGTACTTCTCGTACTTCTTTCTTGAGCGAAGTACAGAAGTATGCTTTTCCCCCCTTGGTTTCCTGAAAAGATTCCAGTTGCAAATACAGTTCGAAAAAAAACTTCATCAGCGAAGCGTCGCGTTACGTGGACAAACCGTTTAGCTAAGATCCTATCGATTTCTCAACTGTAACAAATATTCTTAGATAAAAGAAAAACTATTTACCAAATACTACAAATAACTGGTTTTTCAACGAAGCTAAGACGTTGTACTGATGCACCAATTAGTGACATGACATTTTGTGTAACTACACTGGGAGTATCTGATGGCATTAATGTAGATGTTGCTTCTGGTACAACTGTTGAAGCTTTGAAATTGGTTGCTGCCGCTCTATTTGAATCACTGTTGTTAGGATTGTTACTTTCACTGGCTCTTGCACCAATTATTCCAAAATCGTATTCGGATTGATCATAACAACTAAAAGAACAAGGACATTTTCTTCATTACATTCTGTCGTTCATCGAGATATGCGATCACTTACAGAGGAATAATTTCATTTTGAACACAATGTTTTGTTACTTGCATGGCTTTCACATATAAACGCATTTGGTGTAATAAATCGATGTACAATTTGATCCATTCGTAATGTGCTCCATTAAAATCTTCCAATCGACTATTTTCCTCAATTTTCTGATATAACGTTAGAAATACATGAACAGCCATTTGAAGTTCATTCTAAACACAATAATGAAAATATCTAAAGTAGAAATAGGCGAATACAGATTTTTCCAAGTACGAATACGAGTATTCAAAAACTGAACTTGAATATACTCATGTACAACTTTAAGTACGAGTAAAAGGTTTCTATGATCAAATGGCTGTTCTTTGAAGAAGAAAACACGGAAAATAAAAGAGTATCTTATTTGATCAACTCTATTTATTCTCCTTGTCTGTATATCCATACAAGTATGAGTATGCATATAAAAAAGCCAATCTTTTCCTTTTCAGATGATATTCACTCTGCGCAGACTAGTATTATAATGCTTTTGAGCACATCGACTTTTATAACATCTCTGCTTAAAAAAAACCAAGTATCATAAATTTTGTTCTTGAATACGAGTACTACTTGTCGCGTCTCTGATATAAAGTCATTTATATTGACTTACATTTTCAACATAATAACATAACATATTTCGCACGACATCGTCGAAACATAATTGATTCCGATATGTATTCGTATAACTTTCATCAATAGTGAAAAATCGTTCTGATTCGTCATTGTAAGATGATGGTGCTCTTATATTGCCATCAAGTCTAAATACAAAGGTAGATCTTGATAAGTTTCAATAAACACATAGAGAATACGTACTCATCAAAGTCATCCCTACGATCAAATTCATCTATAACATCTCCATCAGGTGGAAAGAAACTCATTATTGCTTGTCTTCCAGTACCGTTAGGCGTGTAAGGACTAGTCAAATGATCTCGATCGATTTTATCATTTGTTAATACACCAAATGGATCACGTATGAGATCGATCATCTATATAAATGAAAAGAAAACTATCTTCTTAAAACCACTAATTCAACTGAAAAATGAAATTGGAATACGTACATCATAACCATCATATTCGTCATTGTCGTTGTTTATACTATTCCCATCTTCTTGTGTGATAAATAAAATATCATCCGTTAAAACTTCTCGAACGATATAATTATCGATATCATCCAAAGGCTCTTTACAAAAAAGATGAAGTTAACATGAGTATTTCTTTGACAGTTTGTTCTATCGCTACCTATTTGTGTTAAAGCTAAGTCAGTTGGTTTTCCATTTCCATTTTCATGATTATTTATTCCTGATTTTTGTTTATCATTATTATTAAATCGTGACGGGTTATATTGTCTATCAGATGAATGATGACCTCGAGTACCAGCTCCACCTGTTGGTACTCTTCCACCTTCACCAGAATGAATCATTCGTGTTGGTCTCAAACGATAATTATTATCCATTGGCAAATCAGGGTATAATTCTTTTATTAATTCCCATGTTAACTGCAAATCGGGTCGATTTAATTCATGTGAGACTAGGGCATTCATATCACACAATTGACCAACAGGATAATCAGAAAATTTCCATTCGGTTGCAAATTTGTGAAATATATCAATTGTATCATCTTTCACATGTGACAATTGCACAATGAGGCTTTTACCTGTATAATGTTGAAAAAAAAAGAGCAACAATTAGAACGCAAGTATGCTAACGCAAATATTGTAGAGAAGCAAGAGAGTAGTCACCAGTACAGTCATGTGATGCTTACTGTACTGAAATATCTACAACGTAGCATAGAATATAAAGAAGCATAAATAAATAAATTGACTTAATTGCTTCAATCTTTTCGCCGTTAATGAGTGCTAATGAGCCAGATATTTTACACAAAAAATTTGTACCTCAGACAGGAAATGAGAGATGAAGGTAAAAATAAGAGCAATTGATCAGATAAGTATATTATCAAAATAGCTAAACCTATAGCACTTACAACGAAATGCAGATTTTTACTGAAAACTCATGTATTATCCCGCCAAAAAAAGAAACCCTCAAGATTCATATTCTGCTGATTGATAACCAAAAGTCGTACATTTGACACTGTTCGTATTTTCTTTCAGACAAAAACAGCAAATCACAGAAACATTAAGAGGAAACTTCCTAGCAAGAACAACTGCGCCCGTCTTATGCCAGTACCTTCATCTTATTTACTACAGTTTTCAAGAAAAGTGAGTTGATAGGTCCATGAGCAGACTCTCTTTTATTTCTCTCTTTAATTTCATGAGACTTTATGGCGAGTATTCCTGTATCCCAGTTAGTTTTCATTTTCATTTTGAAATAGTCTTTCCAACATGAAAAGCGTGATCTTACTCTTACTTTCTATTATTAAATTATTTACCTTAAACAAAGAATCAATAATAATAAACTTGATAACTAATATCTAACAATCAAAAGGTATTCTCAGATTCTCTCCTATCCCTTCGAAACAGAACATGTTGAAAATAAACGTTACCTTTGATCGATGGAGTCCATGATGAAAATTTCTCCAAATTTGCCGTTGAATACAACGCACTAATTGACGGTGGTGGAGGAGGATAGGTAAGATTCTTATCATGTAGTAATGCTCGAACAAAATCATTATCGACATGAGGTGTAACAACGGTCAATGAGCCTTTCGATGTTACATTGATTGAAAATAGTGAAGCGAGATTTTCTGGTTTAACAGCGGTCGCTAGACTTGTATGGTATAATGTTTCATCACGACTAACAGATATGATAACATGTGGATTATTTCGCCAAACAAAATCACCAATATTATCTATTTGATACAACGATATAAGAATTTATATATCAAACATGACGTCACTTACTTTGGTGATGACAAAATGATGCATGTGGCATATACGGACGACGAATATCCCATAAATGAATTCGTGAATCAACTTGTAATGTTGAACTAGCTATATGAAAACGATAATCTGGACGCCAATTTAAACGTGCAACTGTGCCAGATGTATGAACAATGTATAGTGGATCTTGACGTGGATTCGAATCATTTGTATCCCAAACCTAAATAAACGACTCAATTTACATATAATTCTTTTTCTTTTCTCTTGTCTATATAATTACTCGAATCGTCTTATCTCGCCCACCAGTCACTAACCAATCTCTCTCACACGGGTTCCATGCTAAGCACAATGTTCGATCAGTTGTTGGAATATTTAGGACCGGTGCCGTCTGTTTTCGAAGATCCCATATCTAATCAAAGAGAATGATAATTCATAAAAAGAGAAATGTGATACACTTACTGGCACGGCACCATGACTATCCAATGCTGATGCGAACAAATTTGGGTTTGATATATTGAATGCCACATCACGAAAACCATCTGCACTGATGTGTTTAAACACATGTGACACTTTGCTCTGCCGAATATCGATTAACTATGTGAAAAAAGACGTAGTTATTGTTATCAAACTCATTTATTCGATTATTTTTACTTACTTTAGCTTTTCCATCTTGTGATCCAGTCAATAACAATTTAGGATCTACAGATAAACATATTTTCATAAGAAACAAATCCAGATAGAAACATGATCATACCTGTCGGATGAAACTGAATGCGATTTATAGCAGAATCATGAATTTGTAATATACTAACGATAGACGGTTTTATGGCATCCCAAATAAGTAAATGACCACTAGCAGCACTCGCCGATGCAAAACACTGTTCTGAAATGAAGAGATCACCACTTAGAGATAAATGACAAAAAATCTCATTGAGCTTGGTATCACTCCTATCTCTTTCTCTCAGACGAACTGAAACGATTTTTCAGATTCTGACAAGCATAATAGTCGTTTTTTAAATTCACTTTTCTAATACTACAAGATAATTACTATAACATATGACTTTAAAAAAATGCCCGTAAGTTATTTAAGGAGATTTTTTAAAAATAAATACAACAAATCACATCAGTACTGCTCATAATGACTATGTTCCTAGGTACAGAAATTGTAACATGAAGAACTAGTCTGCACTTAGAGAGTAGTCAAAGAACTAGTTATCTATCAAAATGCGGTTAGTTATTGTAACAAAAGCTTAAAATAAAAAACAGATAAGTCGTCTATTATTAAAATAGAAGAAAAATTTAATGTCAAGACTCATTCTCCTATTAATATAATGAATACTTCACTAAGAACAGCAGACAATACGCACTAACCAAATCACACACCGTCATTATAATTCCATGTAACATCTTTCGGTGCAATTTTAATCCTTAAAAAGTCTCGATCTGCTACGGGTAGACGAACATTTCGTAGATCAGAAAGTTCTACAAAACGTTCACAACCAGTGCTACTATGTGTCTCGATTGCCAATAATTGAAAACCTAAATAAAATATATGATTAAATAAAATATATTATGAGAGAAAATATTTTTCTTACTTGCTTGTCCTGCTGCAATTAATCGATCACCAGCATGATTTAACGCTAATACATTTGTTAATGCTTTAACTTTGAATGAAAATGTTGATGGATCATTTGTCAAATTTACTGAACCTATAAATAAGAGAAACATGTAGTTTAGAACATTTATTTTTTATGTTCTTACCAGTAGAAAAATCATCGATAGGTATCATTATACAATAATCTTGAAAAAAAATTTCATAAACAAAGTTTTATCTCATAATGATTTTCAAATATCACAAAAGATAATGAAGTCGAGAATAGTCCTTTATTATTAAACAAAAGTATTTTGAATGATAAAAAAACTAAAACGTATTACAATAAAACATCTTTCTCATACTTGTTGTTCATATTCATCAATGGAAGAAAATGAACACACTTTTTCATGCGTAATAAGTAGAATCCTAGTAATAAAGAGTGTTAGAATTAATATTGAAATTAAACTAGAAATAAAAGCGTCAGAATTGTTGAAAAAAGATGAAAGATCATGAATACATGATTTTGACCATTTCTTCATTCTTGTTTTCGTTTTGTTTGTCAATATGTAATTCGTTTTTGAAACTCATCGTTTGAGAACATGCTCTTTATTAACGGAAAAAAGTTAGTTATTGTAATAAAAACATCAGCTGTTCACTTTTTTAAATCCAGTCGCTGCTCAGAACTTCGTATAGTACATGCGATTATTGATGAAATAAAATTCGTATTAAAAACCAAAGAATAGGAGATTTTTTAAAATTTAAAGTAGAATATGAACGTAGCTGTAAACATAGATGCAATATAGTTTTTACTATTAGAGTCGTGAGTAGCAAGTATCCAGTCATGATTCGGAAGCCCAAAGCACTTCTGTTATAAGCTAAGCAAATGTTGATTGAGATTACTTGAAAATAATATAAATAAAATAATAGATCATATCTATGACAATAAATTCTTTAACCCTTTACGGCCGGGTGTTGACTACCGGTAACATCGATCTATTAAGTGTCGAAGAAATTTTATTCTAAAAGAATACACTTTGCCGATCCCTGTCACAGCAAAACAATAAATATAAAGGGAGGAATATTTTTATTAGTTAATTTTTGGCAGCCGACAGAAAAGGAATATACACAGACGGGGATATTGTTACTAAATGGCTTATGCAGCCGGCCGTAAAGGGTTAACTAGCGAGAACTACACTAAACTGGCTCTTTCTTTCTTAAAACACCTTTAATCTAATGACTAATGGCTCATTAAAGCGTATTTTACAATTAAAACTTTGATAGAAATCGTACAACATAAAAAGAATTCCACTTTCCATAATATACTTACTTTTAAAAATACGATGGAAAATTAAAGAACGAAAAAATTAACAAAACCTTTTGTTTTTCCTGCTGCAGCCATACGATTCTACGATATAGATTCATTAATCAATCTAACGAATTTTATACGCATTTGAAATGTTTGTAAGTTAACTTTGATTATATTCAACAATTGTTCATTGAAGATGAAAGCTGTTACACTGGAGTACAGAAAAAATCTTATTAGAACCAAAAAATGGTAGAAACTAAAACACATCTAGAAATAATTCCACCAATAAAATTAGCTGCTAAAATAATCTAAAATGAAAACATACGACACGCATTAAAGAATTTTCATCTTCTAGAAGCGAATAAAAAACAATGAAGATTAATGAACTTTTCTTGTCAACTGAGTGTTCAAAGTCATTGAAAACAACAAAATGATCTTATTCATATCCCAGAGACGAAATCACCATGTTTTTGATTGAAACTCAATTGTAAACTTAAAAAGGTTTTACAAGCGGAACTGTCAAATTTCTCCAGCAAAACGCATCGACTATAAAAAGTTTTCTAAATTTACCACTAATTGAATGAAAGCTTAAAAACAAAATATCAACGCAAGATGTTCGATCCACATCCTAATTTATCTTAACAAACGCATGCAATTTTTGAATCATTAAGGTCTCGGTTTTTGAATTCTGTTAGCAATGACATAACAATATTCAGACAGCCGTAAAATCAGAGTTTGACAGTGCTCTTTTTAGTCATATAGGAATTGTCTCAAACGGTCAAACGTAGATTATTTCACATTATTTTTATTTTTATCACGTTTCTAGATGAACACTAGAATTAAACTACATTATAACATCACACATTGTTCTATGCAGCATTATTCGCTAATGGAGCGCCAAAATCATGCTGGATAATACTAGTGATGAACTGCAAACATGTAACTATTTTAATAAATTTTGAAATATGTTCATATTCTTTCTGTAATAAACAATTTTTTTCCTCAAACAGTACATACGTTCTTGTTATTTTGGTCCAAAGCCAGTGAGTGAAATACAACTTAAGAATCGGTCACTTGTTCTTCATTTTTATTATTTTTCAAAATAGAGCTTTCCAATTTTTTCTTTTCATAATGTTGTCATGTTCCAATATGCTCTTAATTTGTTTATTTATTTATCTTTTCTGTTTTATTTCTGTTTAAGTTCTTAATCATCTTTTTTTTGTAATATTTTTTTTATTATTAAACTATTGTTATTATCAACGCAATAACTGAGCAGCGTTTCATCAATATTCTTAACTTCATGAAGCACACAACTGAGTCAACGCTCAGTTTGTTTTAATACATTATCTTTCAACATTGACTCACAATAACCTAAAAATGTATACAATTAAACTTGAGATAACGTTTGATGAAGTTAAGACAATCTCAAGTTAAAATAAAAAGTTAAGATGACCGTGTCGATTTGACACTTAACTAACTAAATCTTCAACTCAAATGATCTCTCCTTTTATGTGAATAAATTCTCATCAGGCTATCCTGAAATATTTACCGTTGAATTTGACTTCCTTCAAAAGCCGAGAGGAAACGAATAAGTAAAATAAAAATATAATGAGTAAGAGATTTGTTTTAGTATATTTGATGAAATAAAAAGTTCAGAGAATTTTATTTTCAAGTAAAATAAGTGTATGAATCAAAGTCGTGATTTACACAAATTTTAACTGATTCGAAAATGCATTCGCTGTTGAGGCAGCTACATTATTTCTTGCTCCAGTTTATGGTGACAGACGTCCACTTGTATAATCAAGTGTGACCATATTTGAAGCTGTTACATTATTTGGTGCTAAGATAAAAGGAAACAATCACAAGATTATTTCTCAGAATGAGGAGGAGCGCATTTGTTTTACCTTATTTATATAATTAGTAGTTGAAGATACCAATCCAAACGTAAGACGATCATGTACCAAGTGACAATAATCCTTTCCTGTTGGTCGTTTATAATAACTTATCAAAAAGTGTGAAAATAAAACCAGCTTGCAGAAAAAAATTCAAGGATCGTCATATATAATAAGGGTTCTAACTTAAATGTTTTCTTAAGCTCAGGTTAGGGTTATTTTTCTATTATACAATGATGTTATCAAGATTTGATGAGCAATAAGATCCGGTAGTCTAAAGACTACGAAAAGCCCGTTTTGTGTGTCTGTTTGCTTTCGGTTGAAAACAAATTTTCTTCTCATGTACTGAAAAGAAGTACTAAAATGCAATGTCGCAATGATACTTGTGGCATAATCTGTCTGGTCGTGACATATGCCATGCTTTTACATGCTACTTACGCTGTTTTGTTCATCATGGTTATACCGCTACTGCCAGAAAAGTAAATATTAGCACCACATGTGTAGAACATGATCTTTGTAAATTTTCTCTAATAATTTTTCAGTGTTTGGGGTTCTTTGAATGCAGTACTATTTACAATAGTCGTATCACTGTCGTTGATATCTCATGCAAGAGCATCGTATTTTGATCCCGGTTTGTTGTTTGGTTTCTTTATTTTTGCGGTTATTTTATAAATGAGTTTTTTCTTCTTCAAGGATTGGTTCCGTTAATGGATAAAACCGTTGATTTTTCTGATTTATCAGCAAAAACTGAAAATACTCAACAAGTAAGCTGTTTTAATTCCGATTTTGTTATGTCATATTTATTGAGTAATGTTTAGTCAATGAATGAAGGATGGACGTTATGTAATCGATGTGAAATTTATCGTCCGCCTCGCAGTCATCATTGTCGAATATGCAAAAGATGTGTGAGACGGTTAGTTAGTGATCGTTTTTTTTTATTGAGATATAATAAACATTTGACGAATATATTCCTATTTTAGGCTTGATCATCATTGTCCGTGGTATGTGGAAGCATAATACATAATTTACATCCTGTTTATCTGCTCTGTACTTCTGTTTTTCAAGGATTAACAACTGTGTTGGAGAAGAAAATCAGAAATATTTTGTACTCTTTTTATTCTATATTGGTTAGTAAACCTTTCATCCCGATGTATGTTGTATGCAGTTGCACTTGTACAAATAATGGATTGTTTTGTTTTGTTTCATGCAGGTGTGACTTGTTTATACGCATTAGTAATCACTTTATGGGCGCTAATTGCCTTTGCTCAACGAACTGAAGTGCAGATGTAAGAGAAGCTCAATCAAAATATGCATTCTATATTTTTGTCATTCTTCTATTATTCTAGTATCCATTCAATTATTGTTATGATTGAATCTATTTTATTTGGAATATTTGTTGTTAGTGTGCTCATTGATCAATTACAAGCAATTTTAAATGATCGTTCATTAATTGATTCTTTAAAATCGAATGAGAACTCTAAAATACAACCTGTACCACCTTCATGTGTTTTGCTTCGAAAAACATTTGGAAGGGGTAATTTTTTTTGTACTTATACTACAATACAACATTAGAAATTACAAATTGTTTCTTTTTTTTTTTTGTAGGTCCACCGGTGCTCTGGTTTTTTCCCTGTGATTTAAAAAAGATATCTCATACAACGGAATCTGTTGATATGTATCACGTCTAAAGTTTTGAATCGAATCTCTTTCTGCAATTCAACTAAAGTCAAAATATAGAGTATCTCATTAACTCCACAAGTCACTTTGAATTTTCTTATTTTTATGAAAGAGCAGTGAATTTTGTACGCAAAACAACGAACAACGATCTCATATGATGTAGATAGTAAGTGTTTTCCGCTCTGTCTTTAAAATAAAATAAAGTAAATCGTGAATTTAATTTAAAAACTATTTCTTCAACTAATGTGTAAATCTTCCAACTTTCACTTTGCTTAACATCTATTCTGAACTACACCATTTTCTGCTGATTGACCGATATTGCATTTAGCGATCTGATTGAACAATTCGTTTAGATACTTTTGTTGTTTAGTTAATCTGGTTTTTAATTTGTAGCTTAAAACATATTTTCTTCGATTTATTGTGTTTTTGTTTATTTTTTTAAATTTGCAGTGTGTACGTTTACGGTGATTTCCTTCTAAACTGTACAAGTTTCTTTTTAATGTATATTTAATACTGTTGATGCTTTGCTTTACTTTTTACTTAGTTTTTTTTCCTCTGCTAATATGACAATAAATTTTATAAGTATTTTTAAATAGTATTTAATTCATACTCAAATTTCGTAACAACTTCTTAGCTGTCCAATTCGGATCCTATTATTCTGATATATGTGTGTTTTATTATCTCAAATTCAATTTTCTACTTCTCTTGAGATTGTTAGTACTACGCGATAGATGAGAAGTAGTTTATTTTTCTAGAATGCAATTCTATTTGCACATCATAATTTAAACTTTGCATTTTAGATTGTATAAAAAAAACATGAATTAATATGGCTCAAGCAGCTGCATCTAATTTAAAACGACGTATTTTGGGCCCGCGTTTAGAATCAAATTCAAATACAACTATTACTAATAGTAATAATAATTCTTCAAATTCAAATGGACTGAACAGTAATTCCATCGCTGGAACGTCTAATGGAAGTTTAACAAATGGTGCTGCATATTCGGCAGCATCGTCCATTTCTTCGGCAATTCCGTTATCTACACATTCTCAATTATCTGTATCAATCGAACATCCTCGTTTACGTATTGATCGTCGTTGTATTGAAAAAGTATGGAAACAAATGGATCGTATTGTTAAATATTGTCAATATCCTAAAATGAATTTAAAAAATTCACCACCGTACATGCTCGATATATTACCAGATATGTATCAAACTTTGAGACAAATATTAACAAACTATGATGATCGATTACATATTCTAAATGATATTGATTATTTTCGAATATTTATGGGAAATTTAATTGATAAATGTTCAAAAACAATTGATTGTTTTAAACGTGCTGGACACTCGATGTATGATGAACAAAGTAGTCATCGAAAACATTTAACAAAATTTTCACTCTATTTTTCACATATATTGGTAGAATTAAAATCACTATTTCCAAAAGGAATGTATGAAGGAGAAAAATTTCGAATTACAAAACCGGAAGCAGCTGATTTTTGGAAAAAAAATTTCAATGAAAGGTATGAGAATAAATAAATTAATAGTTAATTTTTTTTTTTTCATAATGTTTATCCTCTACGTAAATAATTTATCATTCTTGACAGGGTAAAAATCAAATCAAATTTCACTTAAATATATATATAAATAAAGTATCTCATCATTAATATTTAAAGTTCAATGTTAAAGATGAATAACTGGATATATATTTACTTCCTAATCTTAATTACATGAATTTTGTTTTTCTAGAACAATTGTTCCGTGGGAACAATTTAAGGATATTCTCAATCGAACTCATCCAATACAATCTGGTAATGAATCAGCGGCTCTACAAAATACAATTGATTTAACAAATAATAATTATGTTTCCATATTTGAATTTGATGTTTTTACTAGGTTAGAATTTAGATTTTGTTTTATTCAATTTTATTATTCATTTTTAATAAATTCTCATTTTTCTTTAGATTATTTCATCCTTGGTCATCATTACTAACAAATTGGAAATTACTTGCTGTTACACATCCAGCATTTATGGCATTCATGACGTATGATGAAGTGAAAGCTATTTTAACAAATTTTATCGATAAACCCGGCAGCTATGTATTTCGTTTGTCGTGTACAAGACTTGGTCAATGGGCTATTGGATATGTTACAGCTAATGGTACAATTTTACAAACGATACCTCAAACAAAACCGTTAATTCAATCGCTAATTGATGGCGAGAGAGAAGGATAGTATGTAAATTTCAAATATTCTTGTAAAAATAAACTATAAAATATATTTTTTGCATAGTTATAAATATCCAAATGGACGTACAGTAACAATTGATCTATCATCCGCACTTCAACCATCTGATTCTGATCGTATCTATGTATCAGAAGAACAATATGCCATTTATTGTGACATGGGAACGTCGTTTGAATTATGTAAAATATGCAATGCAAATAATAAAGATAGTAAAATACAACCAGTAAGTTGTCTAATATAAACACAAAATCTATAAAAAATATGGTTATGTTTTTGTAGTGTGGTCATCTTTTATGTAAAGAATGTCTTCATTCTTGGCAGGTAAAAGTCACATTAAATTTAACCTAAAAATATATGAAACTACACAGATTGTTGACTATTATCATTTAGAGTTCAATGTCAAAAATGAATTTGGCTTGTCCATTTTGTCGAGCCGAAATAAAAGGATTTGAACCAGTGGTTATTAGTCCATTTGAAAATAATCTAAAACAAACCACTGAACAAACAACAAATGATATGAATGATTTTGATGATGTAGGATATTATTTTGCACTATTTGCTGTCTTATATCATTTTAATGTTTCTTTTTTTTTTATAGCATAGATTAGAATCAAATATGCAAGTTCAAGATCTGGCTACATTGGCTGCTAGACCAGCTCAAAATGAGGTCAGTCATAGAATCTCTATCTCTTTTATCAATCTTACTTTTGTTCTTTTTAAACAGTCTTCTGATCCATTGGATAATATTTCACCTACACCACCACCTATTCCTCCCCGTCCTCTTCAAAAGCTTGAAAAAAAAGAAAACGATCATCATCATCGATCGTATCATCCTTCACGTCGAAATCACGGCCTGCCACCCCTTCATTCAACTTTTAATGACATAAACGATGTAACTCCACGACATTCTCAAACTCAACCGACCGAAAGATTATCGCCATTTACATCGTCAAACGAAAGCCTAAACGATTCATTCGGTAAGAAAAAAAGAAACATGTTTTTTCTCTACTAATTTTTCTTTATTCAAGCCACTTTAGCCACATCGGCATCGACTTTTCAAAATGGCACAAATCACTCACCAAATTCTTCGCGTCAAAATCTTGGTCGATCAACTGTTCATTCCATGTGAGTTGAAGAAATTTTCGATTGTTGACAATCGGTTTTTGTTTTATTTATTTATTTGTTTGTTTTTTGTAGCACATTGGACTCAGCTGATCATTTTCGAACAATTGATGATGTAAGTCGCCGTCTACTCGAAGTAGGTTATTCTGATGAAGTACGAATTCAAGCAGCGTTAACATTGACCAATGGTCTTAATTTAACTAAACAATTTGAAATGGCAAAAAAATTTTTGGATCAAGTACAACAACAACATGAGCCAAACAGTCACAATACATTTGTTAATGGATCATATGAACAAGAATAAACATCCTCTACTTTGACGAAACTATAACAGTTTATTTGTTACTCCTGTATTTCTATAATCTTCTTTATTTTTAAAATTGAAGAAAACAGTGAATTTTTATTTTTTATCTTTGTGTTTATCACTTTGTGCTGACTTTTTATGACCGTCTTCTGCGCATTTAATAGTTTTATTTACTGGCCAGAAGACTAACTAACAAATCTTTTGCCTTACATAGCGTGTCTTTTTTAATCTATACTATAGCTTTGATAACTTTTAGAAGAATATTTTTGATCTTTGTCTTCTTAAATATTTGATAGCAATGGTATAGTTGTGCGTGTGTTAAAATTTGTTAGAAATACTTCATTCATGACATTTTTTAAAATCTGGAGACATTTTTACACCTTAAAAATAACAACTGATGGCTCAATAGGCTGTTTTTTTATTATTATGATTATCTACAGTTTTCGAAGTTTCTTTTTCTTTTTTTATGAATCTATGTGCCACTTTATACATGGTCAATGGTTCGTTATTTTACATGCTACTTCTCGTTTCTATCCCCCAACCGTAATATTGTTTGTAATGCGTTCATTTTTTTTTTGCTGCAGATACTTTAAATAAAAGATGATGATTTGTGTATAATTTAATTTTGAATTAACGATATTTCTATTAGATTTTTTTTTTCGTATTGTATTGTATTCTAATAATTACTGATTTTCTTTTTTACGTTTAAAGAGATAAATATAAAAATATTTATTATTTTTGATTGACTTTTATTTATTAAAGTACGATAAGATATCAAAGTTTTTTTATTGTGTTGATATTCTTTTTTTTCTTTTCTAGATTATTTAAAAATGAAAGGAGACATTCCAAGTTAGTTTTTATTCATGTAACATTCCTATTATTTATGATAAATGCTAATTTTTCCTACTTTAGGTTCTTGTGTGGCATCCGTTTTTTCCGATATTGAATCAGAAGAACAGGTAAGATTTCAGCTTTGTCGTTGTCATTCACAGTGTTTTCGATAGTAGGGGACGAGTCTGCTGAGTAACTACAAGTTTTTTTATTTGAGTAACGCATTTTTTGACTAAAATTTTTTTCCGAGTATTGCCTTTCTATGTATGTTTCAATAGTGGATGCTCATTTTCAATGGATTTCTCGAATCATACAATAGTTAGTCCTCATACTTTGTGTGAATAATCTAAAAACATTTAGAGTATCTGTTGCATTTTTGCAGTGGAGATAATATTTCTAAATTGAGTTATGAATTTTTTTGGAAGAGGGGCTCAAACTTCAAAAGTGATCTGTGGTAAAATGATCTGAAAAATAAATGATCTGTGGTAAAATAGATGTATTTCAGTAACCATTAAGAGCTAATATTTCAAATTCATACCATAGATAGAAGAGAGTCTGGGCTACACTTTGGTAAAAAGAAAAGTTTTCATCTCTCTTGGATCAGGAGTTATTAGCATTTTACGAGAACGAAATGGAACGCTTACGTCTCACGAACCATCTAGGAAAATGAGTCTAAACTTTGTGGGTGGTGAGCAATTGCGTGTTCTCGGTGAGAACAATGATCATACAAATTTAGAAGCCCCTAGCTATTATGATCGAGCAATGGTAAAATAAAGGGTTAATGATAATCATATCAATGTTATATTTGACTGATTATGTTTCCTCTCTTTAAGCTCAAAGATATTGAAAAATTTATGCGTGAACATGGTGTTGGACAGGATCCAGACTTTTCATCCGATGTTCTTGTGAATAAAGTTGAATCAATTATTCGAGAATTACGTGGCGTTTTAAAAGATTCGATACATGAAGGAGGTATTTAATGTTGAAAAAAATATTTTTAGTTGTTAATCATGTGTAAGTTATGTTTTTCATTTTTATTCTTCAGAAATGGAAATGTTTCTTAATTCGATTACAAGTACAACATTATTGGTAGCAGTGGATAAAATAAATCGACCAATATTGAGTTTTTGTGATGCCATTGTTGATGCTAATTTACCTGAAAAATATGGACCAATGAAAGTTCGAGTGTATGTTTTTTCTAATACATTCTTTTTTGTACTTAGAAATATTTCTTGTATGTTTAGTTTAACAAACTTGATTTATGTTGCACCCGAAGGTAGTAATGTTGATAAATATCGAATATTTGTTAATCTGGTTAAATGTGCACGAAATCATCGTTGTATAAATGCCGTAACCATTGGATTAAATCAGGTAAACAAAAATCTCTTTCTCTCCAAAAAATTCTTCAGATTGAGTTATTGAATTGATCGAGTATTTTAAGGTTAAAGAATGGATTAAAGAATGGAAAGTATCAACAGAACAAGTTCAAGATCTTTATCGTTTTATGTATGAAGCATATGCAGCAGCGAAAGATACGTAAGTTATATTTTTCGTAGATTCAAGGCTTCTCAATTTCTTCTTCCATTTCTTCGGAATTTTACTACGATACTATAACCAAGTTTATTATCATAATCGGTGACCCAGAAAAAACGGATCACTTTTGTTCGTTGTTTTTGAGGGTAAGCCAAGTAGTCCAAAGAGTTGGTTTTAGGCTCAATCGATCGAGAATGGAATTCTCTATAAAACCTGTTATTTGAATCTCTGATAGTATTTTTCTCGTTTGACCACCATTCAAAATCTTGAATAGTGCTGACTTGTCGAACTGCGACGTACTTTTATCGACTCTTTTTTTGATTTTTAGCCCATTATCTGTGATTCAATAGTTAATTTTCCTACGCAGAAAGATAGAGAGTTTGTGCCCTTACTCATTGAACGTGCGAATAATAGTAGTTAGTAACACCGATACATTTCACTATGAATAATATGTTGCATAAAGTTTAGAGAAGTGAGGATCAGTTAGGCAAGTAATCGTTATTGATGAATACTATGATTGCGTTTTCAAGAACGATAACCATGAGTGAACTTTTTTTGTAGAGTGTTTCCAAGGTGAAATTTGTTTGACGCCAAAAAGGTTAAATGAGAAATGACTGAGCTAATTCTTTATTTCTACTTTAGAACAAAAAAAAAATGTTTCTAAGTTAAAATCTATTCAGCTTATAAAGGATTGATGGAAACTCGATTTGTAATTATGTCGACAGACATTATGTGTTTTTGCTGGAATTTAAGTTTAAATCTCTTATCTTCATCTAAAGGTGATATTAAACTAGGTCGAATGATGGGAGATATATCAGACAGTTTAACAGTATTTTTCTTCAATTTATTTCTGAACGTATCGTTTTGCGATTAGAAAAATTTCTTCATAGTCAGTTGTTGTAATAAGTTGTCTAAATCGTATTTAGTTCAGATGAGTACTTAGTAAATTGATCCTTTCAGGGTAAAATTGAGTAAAAGTGAGTTAGATTTGCAATGGTTTTAACGTACTGAGCATGTGTTCTTGTGTGATTGGTTGATCCTTATAACAAGTATCGTTGAGCTGTAAGGTGTTTGGTATAGTGACTATTCGATCGTATTTATACCATTGTGCTGCGCTCTTACGCCATCGCAATGTACGCATAGCGCATATGTATTCTAGTTGGCTTATTGTTTTAGGGATAATGCACTTAAACTATTGCTTGAACTATTGGGAACATACACAAAAGAAAATGCATCTAAAGCACGTGCTGATGCCATCAAGTATGATACACTAACACTCCATTAGATATGTATCAAACATAGTTTCTAATTAGATGTATTATCAGCAGTATTGGGGATCCCAATGTGTTTATTATGGATCATTTGTTGTTACTTGAACCGGTTAAATATCTCGAAGGTGAAACAATTCATAATGTAAGTAGAGACGCAATGAGCGAAAGTTTGATTAATTTCATTTAATGGGTTTTATTATTTTCAGTTATTGACAATATTTGTCTCAGGAAAATTACAAAACTATTTAGACTTTTATTCAAATCAAAAGAATTTTATTGAATCATCCGGTTAGTGAATAATTTTCGTTATTTACTTGTACAATTTCCTATGTTTATTTTTTCAAACAGGCCTCAATCACGAACGTAACGTTGAAAAAATGCGTTTATTAACATTTTTACAAACAGCTGAAAATCAAAAAGAGTTAACATTTGATTTAATACAACAAGAAATGCATATAGAATCAGACGAAGTTGAATCATTTGTCATTGAAGGTAAAAAAACGAACTTCCATCAATTATATTTCCATTTTCCAACACCCGTCCAACCTTTGATACATATAAAAAGAGAAGAAAGATTAATGAAAAATCAGAAAACTTTTAACTAAATAAATACTAGCTTCGAATCAGGCTCCCGATGAAAATACGGTGGAGTAGTGTTTTAAACGCTGTGTATTTGTTTTACTGTAGCTGTGCGAACAAAAATGATTCGTTGTAAAATCGATCATCTTAATCGCAAAGTAATGGTTGATTCCACGGCACAACGAACATTCACACGTCAACATTGGCAATCGCTAAGAGAAAGGTTAGAACTATGGCGGTCGAATTTAACAGTCATTAATAAAAATTTAGGAAATCTGATGGCAACAAAAGCAGTATCAACTTGATTTTTCTGTTTAAGTTCTTTTTTATATGAAGAAAAATATTCATCAAGAAAAATGAGCAGCACTTGTCGAATGTTTTTTTACTTTGTTTTTGACCATATATAAAATATACGACTGTCTTCTTTGTACTTAAACATTCTTTATTGTTGTTGTTGTTATGATAGTTATCTAGGAAAATGTTTCTCGTACGATATTGTCATTCTATTGTTAACGGATATCTTAATAAATTAAAAAAGATCTACTTGGTGTCACTACTTGCGTTATTTAACAATCGTTTCCTAATTGCAATAGTTTGATTTGTTAAGTTTTATCTTGATAATGGTTACGTACTAAAAGAGATATACTTCTTAATTAATCTATGTTACCAAAAACTCACACTCACTTTGAATGTCACCTTTAATGTTGTTTGGTCTTAGAAAGCCATATATGATGGATTTGTATCTCTTATGAGAAGATACACTTGATAACATTGTTATTTGAAATTATTGAAACAGTTTCTAACAGTAAATTAGGTTAACCTATAGAGTTTATCAGCTGGTTTCAAAATTCTAGAAGGGGTACGACCATAACGATTGTTTTCAAATATCTATCTCTTTGTATTATGAAAGATATATCCTTGAATAACCTATATTAAAGTCGTATTGTATAAGTAATATCTCTTTGTTATTCTTTATGAATATTCAACATTTATTCCTTAGCTGGATGTCTAAAAGTGCTCTAAGTACCGTGTAGATAGAATATAAGTGATTTCATTATTGACGTAAACAGAATCATCATAAGACTTCGCTCGCTCGACGAGAAATTTGCATATTGGTCTCGTTCTATGGTCTCAGGGTAGATACTACTTAATATTTTCATCTTCACAAAAGCTATATCTAACGGGTGGGCCAAAAATAATGACACACTGTTGTTCTCTTTTCTTCCGAGCATAACCGAGGTTCGAAGATTCCATTCTAAACTCATTCGATAGAGAATTTTCTGCTCTACAAAATCCATTACTTTCTTTCACTACATATTACTTCATTATTTTAAAAAATAGTGCAGAGTACTGACAGGTAAAAGTATAGCTGCGACGGAAAGAACAGGTTATAATTATTTTTGTACTTGACCTAATTGATTATTTAATAATACTTCTGTTAGCTATTCATCACAGGTACTTTGTGTAAAGAGTTGATCTTCATTTAATTAATCATCATTGAGAAATAAAATATTCCCTAACATTTTGCCACTAAGAACGAATGATCCTGAAATTATGGGGTTATTCGTGTATCTATTTCTATCTATATCCCGTATGGTTCCAAGGCTTCGTTCTGGCTTCAGAAGATGGGAAACTTTCTGCTCTACAAAACCCTATAACACACACTTTCACTGCGTTGTTTGGCTAGTTCTTTTCCTGCTTTTTTTAAAATCCCACATAAATCCGAAAGTACAGATTAACTTGTGCACTGAAAGCTTCACAATTTGGGTGACCAAACGAATAAGTAACCTGCTTACTGCGCGAAAGTCTTGATACAAAATGTTCGTTCATTTTCAGAACACTTATTAGCAACTGTTGAGAGTCAAAGTCCGTCAGTTAGCATTAGACTTTTGTGCTCTTTCCGAATATATGTTCAGATGTTTTTTCTAGTTTAATATTAATTAACTGTGAACAAATGTTTGTTAGAGCCAAAAATGAAGTCTGCACAGAATATTTTGGTATTTTCATTAAAACTTACCTAACTCAAAACATGGAACATCCTTTAATATGGCAGTTTTGTAGAGTAAATTTTGCTCTACAAAACTGCTTTCTCTACTTTTCTTTTTCTCTCTGGCAAAAATGTTTCAAATTTGTTGATACTAAAAGGCAGATTTCGAAAAATCGATTTTTTCACAGAATGCCGTTTTACGTAGAAAGCAGCTCTCAGAAAAACTTTATAATTTTTGATTCTCTTGAGTTGTAAGTCGCAGTAATACCTCATTCTGTAGAGAATTAAATGCTCTACAATAATACCGATTTCAAACTACCTCGAAACACAAGCTACAGATTACGCCAAAACTCCTATTTTTCTGTGTACAGACTTTATTTTTCGCTCTTTCGAACATTTGCTCACAGTTAATCACCATTAGACTAGAAAAAAAATTTGAACGTATATTCTGAAAGAGCATAAAAGTCTGGTTCTAATGACGGCTTTGAACTCTCAACCAGGGATCCCAGATGCAAAAGACGAAAATCAGAAAACAAAAGTCCAAAATCAGAAAAACCTGAGAAAAAGAAGTAGAAAATCAGCAGACCTTAGGGTAAAAAAGAGCAGAAATGAGGCAGAAAAAGTTCCGAAAATCAGAAGTTTTCTGCCATAATCAGAAGATCTAGGATCCCTGCTCTCAACAGTTGCTGATAAGTGTTCTGAAAATGAACGAACATTTTGTGCCAAGGCTTTCGCGCAGTAGATTAGCATAGTCTGGATGATAGCGCTCAATTCGCTGAACATTTTTATATCACCTCTCAATTACCACATTATTTCTCAAAAAGTTACACAAAAACGAAAAGCCACCAAAATTTTAATAGGAAATCGCAGTTATACTTTTTACCTATCAGTACTCTGCACTATTTTTTAAAATAATGAAATAATATGTAATGAAAGAAGATGATGGATTTTGTAGAGTAGAAAAGTCTCTATCGAATGAGTTTAGATTGGGATCTTCGAACCTCCTTTGCGCTTGAAAGTAAAGAGAACAACAGTGCATCATTATTTCTGGACCACCGTTATATCTTTCACGTCGAAAACAAAAAAAATTATTCAAAGTCATTTCTGTCGGGAAAAACAGATGATTAGAAGACGATGATGTATCGTGTACATTGTCATGTATAGTTTTTTGTTCGATCTGTTTTCTTGAAAATTAACCAATTTCTTTTAATTAGTCACGTATGTCGCGTACTATAAAATAGCTATTATATAATATACGCAGCAACGTACGTTCATTTTAAGTGATTTTCTTTTTCTTTTATTCACGCTAAATAAAGAATCGTCTCACAATTGGTCTATTTGAATTCATTTGACGGTTACGTTCTAGAAAAGACATGTAGACTATCTATATATACGTCAGCTGATAGCAATAGTTCTCATTTTAACTAACTGAAAACATTGAAAACATATTCACTCAATATTTTGTTCTAAGTAAGTGAGAAAAAAAGCAGACAAATTGAATTATTTTGATTATGGAGACAGTAGATGATTTCAGGTGTTCTTCTTAGCCAAATGATTCTCTGAAAAGGATTCACAATAACTACAGAGTTAAATGATTTATAAAATAAAAATGCTTTTTAAACCTGAAATTTAATCCACCATTTAAAAAAAGTAGCAGGATCAAGGAGAGAAAAGTAGGTGACCTTTATTTACCTTTTTTTGTCAAAATAGTATCACTATCTTCATAGCTGTTTCAGATTACTTCGTTTTTTCAAAGATCATGCGTGATATCATAGCAACAAACGGTACGATTTCGAAGAATGGTCACAGTAATCACGATGTAGAGGGAGAATCACCGGTAAGTGGTTTACTTCGTCGTAGATGTATATCTTGCAAATATATTTTTTTAGGATGGACCTTCGATTGTGAATGATGATGAGCCGTTATTACGAGAAAATCCATCGAGATATGTTTTATTTCCAATTAGATACCACGATATTTGGACATTTTATAAAAAGGCCTTAGCATCAATATGGACTGTTGAGGAAGTGGATTTGTCTAATGATATGAAAGATTGGCTTCGTTTAACACCTGATGAACAATATTTTATTAAGCATGTGCTCGCTTTCTTCGCAGCTAGTGATGGAATTGTTGGAGAGAATCTTGTATGTATCATTCATGTGGTCACAAGACAATAATCTCACTTCTACAAGTTTATCTCTTGTATTGTATCTTTTCAATAGGTTGAAAAATTTTCCTCGGAAGTTCAAATACCAGAAGCTAGATGTTTCTATGGTTTTCAAATAGCAATTGAAAATATTCATTCCGAAATGTATAGTCTATTGATTGATACATATATCAAAGATACTCGTGAAAGGTAATATAAACGATAAATTTATGTGTCTATCGTAATTCTATATTTGTGTTTTATAGAGATGTTTTATTTAATGCCATATCAACATTACCATACGTTAAAAAGAAAGCCGATTGGGCAATACGTTGGATAAATACAAAATCACCATTTGCTGAACGTTTAGTCGCATTTGCCGCTGTTGAAGGTATCTTTTTCTCTGGATCATTTGCATCGATATTTTGGCTGAGAGAACGTGGAGTAATGCCCGGTCTTACATTTAGTAATGAATTAATTAGTCGTGATGAAGTATGTTGCCTTCGTATCTCATACTTATTCTATTGCCTATATTCTGTTTTTTTATAGGGCTTGCATACCGATTTTGCCTGCTTATTATTTTATCATATGGTTCACAAACCTAGTAATGCCCGTGTTGAACAAATAATTCGTGAAGCAGTAGAAATTGAAATTGAATTTTTAACGGATGCTTTACCCTGTTCATTAGTTGGAATGAACAGTAAAGCGATGGCACAGTATATTAAATTTGTTGCTGATCGACTTTTAACAGAATTAGGTTGTTCAAAAGTATGTATGATTAACCTTTATACTATGAAAAGCCAGAAGTAATGGCATGCTCTTAAAATACTTCTTCTGAGTCAGAATGAACTGTGGCGCTCTGAGTTAGTCACTGATATTATTTATTGTGTGTTATATCGTTTTTTTATTATCGTAAAATTATGTTTCTAGATTTGGAATGAAGAATGTCCGTTTGAATTTATGAATAATATCTCCATGCCTGGTAAAACGAATTTTTTTGAAAAACGTGTTGGTGATTATCAACGTGCTGGTGTCATGGCTCAAGAAGTTGATCATAAACTATCATTAGATACAGAGTTTTGAAAATATTTGTTTGAGTGAATCGTTTGTGTCAAACTCTAATAATTATTAGTCTGCTTGTTATGTCTCCCTCTGTTTTTATTTTTGTACTTTTTGTGTATGTATGAGTATTCTTGTACTTTGTTGTGTACGCACAATGTGTGGACGAATGAAAAAATTGAATTCCATTTTTTCTATTAACCTAATAGTTTTTCTTGTAATCATGTAGAATCATTGTATAACAAGAAATAAATCATAGTATTTTGTTTATTAAAAAGAAAACAAATCAACTATCGTATTATTGCAAAAGTTTCTGGGAAAAAACGACAAAGGAAATATTGTCTGTAAATTGAAGAAGAGTTGATACATTTTATAACAGAAAAACACTGTTTTGTTTGTTAATGTGGACAAGTACATTTTAACATATGCGTATAAAATGCGTATAAAATCATTCGTGATCCTAAATGACCGTTTTATTGTGTGAAAAACGATGATATTGAAAGTGATCTTTTTGTTGAACGAGTACTGTTCTTTTCTTTTAATATATTTTTTAAAATTAGTACATCTATCAAAGATTAGTTCACATAGAACAAATGAATACCTATTATTACTCATTATTCAGTTAATATTATTAGTAAATATTTTATAATTTTTTCAATCAATAACCCACGTTAGTAGAGATTCATCTTCAAAAATGTTTAAATCTATCTAATTATATATATCTATTGACTTAATCTTAAAATAACAACATCTTAGTCGTGTGGCTAGTATTAGAAGAATAATGTTCTTATTTGGTTATGCGTAACTTATTTTTGCAAGAAAGTAAGGAAATATTTACCTTTATTGAAGAACAGCCAAACAAAAAAATATACAGAATATATTTTAAAGCGTGAGTTGTCATTTATCTTCTCTCTCTCTCTCATTTCAAAGATTCACTGGTCCACTTTCTTATAAGATTCTTGTTTCTTTTAAAGTCATCCAGAAACGTTAGGCTGGTTCTTGTCTGAATTTATATGAAAACATTTCTGTACAAAAATTTTATATGATAATTCATAAAACGAATTTTAGTTTTCTTTTCTTTTCATATATGTATATGAGATTTAAACGACTTTTCTTGAACACTTACGTCTAATATTGTATAGTATATATACTAGGATAATCAACAAAATGAATTGACGATATTATCGTCAACACATTCTGCCATTTTCGATAAAAATCTTTTAATAAAAATATTTCATTAATTTTTCAGTAAAAATCAAAATAAGAATGCAGTCGAATCTATCAGGACAAATTTAAAGATTTTTATCTGAAATTATGAGAGACAAGAAACATTCAAGAACATTAACAAGAAAATGGACTGTATCATTAGAAAAAGAACGAACGAGAGACATTTAAATAGGTGTATATAAAATAATATTTTAATATTATAGGACAAAAACTATAGAAATTATTTTTTATAATTTCTAAAACTGTGAGTTACGACATCTCAAAATTGCTTAAAAATATTTCCAAAATGGTAAATTCACAAGCCGGTGTGTTACTTTTATTATTGATAGCACTATTTATTGTGTCAATGTTTGCCGCACGTCCAGATCTATGTAGTTTAGAGTCAGAAACCGGTATATGTAGGGGAGCATTTCCACGATTTTACTATAATGAAGAAACAAACAGTTGTGAACACTTCACGTGGGGAGGATGTGGAGGTAAGTAAACAAAAATCTATTCGGAAAATTATATCTTACTTAAATTCCATTTAAAACAATGAGACCCAAAGCAAATCGTCCAGAAAGTACTTAATTATCTCAGATTTTCTTTCATCTAGTACAAAAACCGTAAAAAATGACCTTTCCCTGGCATTAGTGAGTTCTTCTTTGGAAAGATTTAAATATCCAATCAATCTTGTTTTTTTCTTGAAGTTCTTCAAATAAACAGCAGACTTTTTTCGCATTTATCTGAAAGCTGCTTTTAACGGATGGAATTATAGAATCTTTTGGTTTTTTTATTTCAGGTAATGAAAATAATTTTGAAAATGAAAGTGAATGCGAACAAGTTTGTATGAATGAGAGCACGAATCGTTGATCATCACCTTTTTTTAATTAATTATTTGATGCACAGCAATTCAATATTTTGAGATAAATTATTATTGTTTTATTTCAAATTTAATCTCATTTATCTAAACTGTTTGCTATATTTATAAAATTGTATATAAATCTATTTCATTATTTATTGTTTATTTGTTAGATCTGCAAATAAAATTACATTTATAGCATATTTTTATTTTTATAAAAGAGTGTTGACAGAACGGGAATTTGGATTGAGAATAAATGATATTCATTTTTCACATGTTTGACTAGGAAACTGTCGTTGACATTATAGCTGGAAAACTACGGTGTAAAAAATTATTAAGCGCGATTAAGTTTAAAGTGAAGTATAAATACTGGACATTATAAGAGTAAAGCAACAAAGATTTCCTTGTCACCAGGACACTATTTGAGTCTAATTTTTTGAATGTAACGGAACGATGGTAAAGTATTCTATTGTTTAAATATTCGGGTTACAAAAATACGAATCAAATTTTTTATACATTATAAATAGAATGGTGTCAATATTCGTATGATTATCTTCTAATCGTATATCATATACTTGGGGAACATAACCCATTTAGGTTGTACACCAGTATTAAATAGCAACTATTTTTTTTTGCTAAGTAGTTTTTATTAAATGCTAAGTTAATTTTTGTTAATTCCTATTTTAGTAAACTATATTTTTGTGTGCACATGGGCGGTTGTGGGGAGAGGTACGTGGAGAGCATGAGAGTGAGCCACTAAATCACATTTCTGTAAAAAATATAATTATTTTTAATAAATTACTTAGAAAAAAATAACTTTTTACTTAATAAAAACTACTTAGCGTTTAAATAGGAGTTGTATTAAACCAGTAAAAAGAGAATTTCGCTGTCAAATGTCTTGTTCATAATCTCTAACATTGATTTACAAATAAAAACAATCTTCTGTATATAGTATTTCTATATTAGATAACTTGAAAAGTAAAAGAAGTTTATGTTGTGAATCATATTTTAGGTCATCATTGCTAACTTTTTGAAATCGATCCTAATAAAGAGATCGTTCACGAAGAGTAAGTACATTATCGATGATGATAGAGATAATGATAAAATGTTATACACAAAGAAAAAAAGAAAATAAGATCAGACTTAATATGGACCTTTTGAAGGGGGACACTAGACATTACGAACATTCATTTTGATCAATAATTTGAAAATTTTTAGTATTACTCAGAAAAGTGGAAAGTGATGCAATTACAGAAATAAAAAAACAAGCTAGAAACATCAGCTATGGGTCTGACCCGATAAAGTACTTGCCAAAGGTTTTCATTTCAAACAATAGACAGACAATATTAGAGTTCAGTTTCTTTCATAAAACTCTCAAATAACGATAATAAGCAATCGGTTCTTTCTAACAGCTTAAATAAAGTTGTTATTTACATGTCAGAATTAAATAGTATGCCAATTATTTTATTTTGTACATGCACCAATTTAGAAAATGATTAAACAGGCATAATTCACATAAGTGGCACCTTTAACTTAACATTTTACAGTAATATAGTGTGCTATCGATAAGAAAATTATCGCCAACATAGGTCAGTCGATATCCCTTTTTGTAAAATTATACAAATATTGATTTTTATCCGTAAACTACAGTAAAAAATGTTATTTAATGACATGAATATGTTTTGTTTTCACTAACATCCCAAAGACTGAAAATGATTACTTTTTTAATATATCATTTTCTTGAATTCAAGAATGAAATCATCTTTAACTATTACTAGAATATAATTTAGTTGTTCCTGCTAATATGTTGTATAAAATCAAAAATATAATAATCATAAACAAGTAAATCAATAAAAAAAATCTCTTGAACTTTTCAACTAATCAAAAATGATTTGGATTATAATCATTAATGCACTTATTCATTTTCATATCATTACCTATTGGTCTATTTCTATAAGCATGTACATGATCTATTCAATATATACAAAAAGTTGACTTTTATTTCATTAGTTCATGCTTAGATAATGATTTCATGCCATACTAACTGATTCTTTTTTTAATTGTTGGAAGATGTTTTTTCTGCCTAAAAACTTCGATCAGTTGACACTTTTCAAACGCAATAGGGTAAATATTCCGAGAGTACTTAAGATTAATTTTGTCCGTTTATCTTAATATTTTGACGTAGAAAAATAACCTATTGTAGAGTAAATTATATGTTTCTCTTTTACAGAAAAATTAAAACATTAAATGCCGGAAGAGCAGCAAAATCCGTATATGATTAAAGATGTATGGCAGCACAATTTAGAAACAGAATTTAAAGATATTAGAAAAATTGTTCTTCAATATCCGTTTGTAGCAATGGTAAGTAGATGAGAAAGAAATAGAGAGAAAGATTTTTTTTATTGTTGTAAACAAATTCAACTTGTATTTTTAAGGATACAGAGTTTCCTGGCATAGTTGTTCGTCCATTAGGTGAATTTAAAACCACTGCTGAATATCAATATCAATGTTTAAAATTAAATGTTGACTTTTTAAAAATTATTCAGTTGGGTTTAACGTTTATGAATGAAAAAGGAGAAAGTCCACCTGGTGTTAGTTCATATCAGTTTAATTTTAATTTTAATTTGACGTATGTATATATCAATTATCTCATTGAATCATAGAAAAGTTTTTTTTTTAGAATGGATATGTACGCTCAAGATTCAATTGAATTATTACAAAAATCTGGTATTCAGTTTAAAAAACATGAAGATGAAGGAATCGATCCACAACAGTTTGCTGAATTATTGACAACATCTGGTGTTGTATTTATGGATAATATTGTTTGGCTTTCATTTCATTCGTACGTATAAATAGTACATATTGATTTACGCTAATTTATCTTTGATTTTTAGAGGCTATGATTTTGGTTACTTACTGAAAATGTTAACGGGCAAATTACTACCAGATACTGAAAATGAGTTTTTTGAATTGTTAAAATTATTTTTTCCAAATATCTATGATGTGAAATATCTCATGAAAAGTTGTAAAAATTTAAAAGGTGGTCTGGAAGTAAGTGGAACAAGGCCAATATTTTTAAATTGGACTGATTTTCTTTTATATTTCTTTCTAGGAAGTAACTAAACAACTTGAAGTACGTCAAATTATCTCTTTAATCTTACATTAGACATTTGTAAATTTGTAGAAATTGATAATATCAGTCTACTGGCACTAACAATAAACTACTTTGTTCAGAGTTGTTTGTCCTAATAGTTTTGAAGAACATATAGAAAGTTTTTTCTTAAAAAAATGAAAAAAATTTACTTTACTCTTATTTATACCATTACTTGATGCTGTATTTAATCCATATGATTTCTATTCAGATTGAACGTATTGGCCCTCAACATCAAGCTGGTAGCGACAGTCTGATGACCGGTTTAGCGTTTTTCAAAATGAAAGAGGTTTGTTTATTCGTTTTCAGTTTTTCATATATTTGAAAAATTTTGTATTTAGATGTTCTTCGAGGACAGCATTGACGAAAACAAATATTCCGGTCATCTGGTATTCAATGATTCATATTTTTATCTTTTGTTTTTTTGAATGAATATCTACCTTATTAGTGTTTTTTACATTCAATTGCTGTTTACACACTATCAGACTGTTTTTCTTCTTTTAGTATGGTTTGGGACCTAGCTCGTTTCCCGTTGTTGGCTTTGCTTATGAAGGTATTTTGGCTGGTGCTACAGAAACTGAAAATAGTCCGTAAATTATATGCTATTATCAAAAACAACACATCGATCAAATATGTGCGCAGGCGCTTTTTCTTTTCTGCTTTTCATTTTGTTAGTCGATAAAACATATAGATTTGTGCTCGCTATTACTTTTTTTTGTGCTCATCGAACGTTTTCTTTTCTGCCTTTTAAATTTTATAATATTGCTATCTATCATTGTACATATATTATATTGTCATTTGAAAGAAGAAGAATAAAACAGCTAGAAATGCGCGTCTGTTACAAAGATTGTGTTTACATTAATGGGTTTTAGAGATATATATTAAAAACTAACTCTTTTAACGATAAAAGTTATATCTAACGGTCATTATTTTCTTCTGTGATAATTTTAGACATGATCCTGTTTAAAATAACATCTCTTCTGATGAGAAATATTACATTTAGATGTACAGTTGAGCAGCACTAGGAAACGAATCATTCTCTGCTTATTGTTCTTTGAAACGGGTTTGCACGTTTTGCTTTTTCTTACGTTTTCATCATGCTTTAATCCCGTTTTTATCGTGCTTTGATCACGTGCTTTTTTCACATTTTCATCGTGCGTGTCAAGGATTAGAGCAACGTCAGCAAACAAACTCTTTTTTTGTATAGTTCGAATTTTCGGAATCGAGAGGCATCAGCAACATAACTGGAAAAAGCTAGAAATATTTTTCTGATCATATCCACTTTATCAAAGAGTTCGTCTGCATATTTTAGATTTGAAACATTTTCGTTCGTTTCTGTTTGAACACTACTTCTACATTAGTTTTTCGATAAAAGAATGAGCTCAAGTAACGCTAATTTTAAACAATTGTTTGAACAAGCAAACGAAGCGTTTGTGGATGATAAATATCAAGAGGCATTAGATGTAAGTAAAATGTTGGTAATATTCAGCAACCAACAAGTTTTTTTTGTTACTCAGTAGTTTAGCTTTGTATGTTAGCTTATTGATTATATTCTCATGAAGTCACATTTTTAGTTATATTCAACTTCACTCGATCAAGATGATAAATCGGATGCATCATTCACATCAAAAATAGTCTCATCACGTGCACAATGTCTATTAAAAATGCATAAATTTGATGGTGAGTGTTCAAAACTTTATTATCCGTTTGCTTGGATCGTAATTTTGAGTGTATCCAGATGCATTAAATGATAGTGTCAAAGCATTGGAATTGGACGGCAAAAATGTGAAAGCTTATTTAAGAAAAGGGTAGGTAGATTGAACTATGTTAGCACTGATATGAAGAACAAATGTCTATTTTAGATTATCTGCATATCATTTAGGCAAAAAAGAAGAAGCATTGAAATCGTTCACTTCCGGTAAGTTGAAAACATTTAGTAAAGAAACTGTTTTCCAAGTGAATACAACGTTGTGTTGTGTTTTATATTTTAGGACTTGAAATTGATCGTAAGTTTTATCCTGTGATTTATCTGCTAACAAATAACAAGAACTCCATTGGCATTACAGTTAAAAGATTCCATTCCTTTCAGCAAATCAAGATCAATTAAAAATCTGGCGAACAAAATGCGAAGAAGAAATAGCTCGTATGCATGTTTTTCTTAAGTATTAAACGGGCCTTTATAATTGAGTTTTTGTTGTTTAGATGAGCAATCTACTAAATCTCAAAATGATACGTCAAATCAACAAGAACAAAAAGTTGCTACGTCTGGAGCAGAAACACATGTTGTAACCCCAAAAATAAAGTAAGTATAAACTGATAGTTTTCTGTGTTGAATGTTATATCTTTCTCCTTTTTTTGTTTTTTAAAGACATACTTGGTACCAATCAGACAGTAATGTTTTTGTTGTAATTCCAATTAAAAATATGAAAAAAGAAGACGTCCATGTGAAGACAACGAACAAAACAGTGCGTTTGTTAGTTTCCCGAGCAGGAAAGAAATGTCATTTAACTCTTTATTTTTAGCTTAGTGTTAGTGCTAAACTATCATCTGATAGTGATTATAGCCTCGAACTTAATCTTGCCTATCCGATTAATGATGAACGAACAGATTTTAAAGTGTCTAGTGCTAATGTAAGTGTTGGCTTTTAAATTTTTTTTATAAAAAATGAAGACATCACATTCGTACTTTAGATAGAAATCAAATTATTTAAGAAAGATGCTATACAATGGACATATCTCGATGGACAAACGAATCCAAATGCTCCTCCAAGTTCGCTCTTGTTTTGTGTTATTTCTTTGCATTTTTGTAGTGACTCGATGGAGAGATTTTTCTCCTACTTTGCGATTTTTTACGTTCTCTCGAAATCTTTTTGAAATATCACGCAAAGGAAACCGTGTATGCATCTTGAAGATTCGAAATAACTGACGAGGGAACATATGTAACTGACCAATCGTTTTTTTACTGAAATCTAGTAGAGTATAGGTAAAAAATAGTGCTGAATCCGAATATCGGCATGAGACAGGCCGCTAGGCTTTGTGAGTACCGGATTTCTGGGAAACCAGGTTTCCAGAGACAGAAACTTTTTGTTTCAAAACTTTTCGAGCACACTGTGAGCAAACTTTCTCGAGAAACCTATAAGAAAGTAGTTTTCCGAATTTTGGAACCCTTCCACAGCCCGCCAGACGGACTTTTCTTCTCTTTTCCCTACGCTGAGGTTTTTTGAGGGGGCAAAAACACTTTAAAAAACCCCAAAACTAATTTTTTATAGGTTTCTCGATGTGCTCTACAATCGAGACAGATCAGAAAAAAGTTTTGAACAAAAAGTTTCTGTCTCTGGAAACCTGGTTTCCCAGAAATCCGGTACTCGCAAGGCCTAGCGGCCTGTCTCATGCGGATATTCTGATTCAGCACTATTTTTTACCTATACTCCACTAGATTCCATTAAAAAAACGATTGGTCAGTTACATATGTTCCCTCGCGAGAGAAAGAACATTCTCCCAGCGATAACAAATCTTTTACTTTTCGGACGTTCTCTCAGATCCCATGTTTTTTCTCTCATCGCGGCACTATTTCTTTGACTATCGTCGTTGGTTTTTTGTAGTTCTCATGAATAAACCACTGGCACAACAACAGCAAGCTGCACCCACTTATCCATCATCAAGTCGACATCGAAAAGATTGGGATAAACTTGAAGTTGAACTGAAAAATGAAGAAAAAGACGAGAAACTAGAAGGCGATGCTGCCGTTAACCAGTAAGAGAGAAAATAATCACCTTTTTTAGATATAATACTATTGGTTGCTTGTCTATATTTCAGATTGTTTCAACAAATCTATCGTGATGGCTCAGATGAAACTCGACGAGCTATGAACAAGTCATTTGTAAGTAATGAACAACTAGATATGCATTACTCAGGATAATCTTAATGAAATTTAAAAGAAGAAATGGTCTGCGAATTTGTTTTATTTTTAGTCTGAATCTGGAGGAACAGTTTTATCAACAAACTGGGATGATATTAAACAGAAAAAGACGGAATTAAAAGCTCCCGATGGCATGGAATGGAAAAAATATGATACTTAATGGTACTGCAGTTAGTTGAACGGATGCTGTGATCTTTTGTGTTCTCGTAACGAATGACCCATCGTTGATCATTTTTAGAAATAAGGTGCTAGAAATTCAAAGTTCGAGTAAAATTTTTTCTCATTGATTTATACATGGATGGATAGAGCGCATCGAGCTGAGTAAGAAAAAGTGGTTTTTAATTTAAAATTATTGAAAAAAGTCGAAGGATCTAAAATTTCGAACTCCCCTTCAGTTTTAAAAACATTCGCATTCTTTTCGTTCTCGTTCTTCTAACTTTTCGAAAGTATTTTTCTCAGATTCAACATCAAAAACTGAGTATGAGAATCGAGATTGAAGTCAAAGATCTATCCAGCTAGTGTAGGCGTCTTGGACTCCTGTAAAAGTTCATAAACAATTTTACAAACCTACCTAATGTGAAAAGATGAAGCCAATCTTTATACTTTATCAAAACCACCATTGAACGCACTTTAGAATTATACATCGCTTTTTTTCCATTTTGCTTTGTTACTGCGAAAATTCATTTTTTCTAGATCATGCATGAAAAAATCAGAGTTCTGTCCATACTTCTCAATTTTCTCAATAGGAACTCACTCTATGCACCCATGTATAAATCAATGAGAAAAAAATTTTACTCGAACTTTGAATTTCCCGCACCTTAATAAGGTTTCTTTCTTTCTTTATTCATTTTTCTTTTCACAACTCTTCTCATACGAATTTCTGTGTGTGTTATTCAAATTCTGACGATATGAAACAAATAAACAGTCATTTACTTTTTTTTATTGCTGATTTCCTGGTGTTAAGCTTTTTATAATGCTCAGGACATGCGTATAATGCAAAATATCATCTCAAAATTATGAGAAATACGGATCTAACAAACACAAAACACCGTCGTATTTCTAATCGCGGAGCAAAAAAGGATGAGAACGCGCGTCTCATCGTTACTGCGTCAGCGAGAGAAGTAGTGAAATGTTTTCCTTATGTGACATGACAGTGGTAAAAATATATGAAAAAAAGTATCTTAGAAAAACCCAACATCTATATGTATAGTAATCTGTAGATTTATAAAGCAGTTTTGTAAGCTATAGCACTATACAAATATTTTGTAAGTATTAAGGCGAGGGGCCATTGATTACAGTTGAAGGGATATGTTGTACAGTTCGATGGACCACGCCACGATAAACCCCCTTTATGCGATCACAAACGTAGAAAAAGTGATCAAAATTGAGTTAGAAAATTATTTTTTCCATGTATTTTGCTGGAAAATGAAAAACTATTTTGAAAAAAATCTTGCCAAAAATGCTGCAAAAACGGTGCATGGTGGATAAAAACGCTGGCTACAAAAAGTGTGCGAAATGGCCGACTGCGGGGGGTAGCGTTGTCTGTTTTTCAGAGTTAATGGAAAAATTTTGAAAAAAACTAAATTTAAATTTTTTTAAATGTCAAATTTTAAAAGAATTTAATTTAATTTTATTAGTATTATCTTCAGTCAATATCATCATATATTTATTCAACTAACTTTGGTTGTCTTATTTTCATATATTTATTCGCCATTCAGTCTGTTTCCTATTAAAAAAAAACAAGTTTATGGTCTTATGATAGTTGTTTCCTTGTTTTGTTAGCGTCTTGATGAATTATATATTGTTTTAGATTACCTAAAATTACACAGTTAAAATTATACTTAGAAATCTTACAAGAATATTACATGGCAGGATTTTTGAAACTAAGGGCTAGTTCAAGTTTCCACAGCTTGTGCTTTTCAGTAAAAAAACAGCGGTTGTAAAACAAATTTGTTCAGTACAACGAAGTCGAGTTTAGTTAGTAAGTAAGTAAGTATACCCAGATACCTTTCGGTGTAGGGTGAGACAAAAAAATGTTGTGTTCTTTGGCCTTTGGAGCTGTTCGTTCACATTCTGCTATCGATTCAAGGTCATTCATCAGATCGCAATCCTTCAAACGTATCTGGCTTAGATTGTGTTGGTCATTTCACCAGGAGTGACAGTTAGAATTTGTTTTCATTTCACTTTGGGTATTTTGATGTTGTTATTTTTGCGCCATTGAGGTGCATACGCTCTAATATGACCGGTTATTCCTTGAGCTTTAAACTTCTTTTGACAATTGGGACATTCGTAACTGTTGTTAGAGCCTTTCACCAATACTTCAGTCACCTTTCGCTGAGCAGCTCCATGTAGAATGGCTAATTCTGATCTTCTTCTGTTTGCACTATCTTTGTACTCCTGTATTATTGATTTGATGTTTGAAGCGACAGGAGTGGATTGTACATGTCTATTAATTAATACACGCCAGATATTTCTGTCTCTAGTATCTTTTCTCCAGTTTCTGATACCGAACTTATCAATGTCATCCATTATCTTGTTTTCCCATCTTTGCCTTATACCACCGTTTCCAGGACGTTTATCACCAGGAAAGTAGGAAAACATTATCTTCTTAACTAGAGCTGGCCCGTTTCCATGTTCCATTCTATTTGCATGGCCAAACCATCTCAAGCGATTACGTCGCATCAGATTTTCAATTGAGGGTTGACCAGACAGCTGCATTATTTTCTGATTTGAGACATGGTCACCTAAATTCAGACTCAGTATCGTTCCCAAATATTTCATGTAAAACGTATTGATTCTGTTTTCTTGAGCAACGGTCAAGGACCAAACTTCACTACTATATAACAAAACACGCAGAACGCATGCTCTGAATATCCGTAACTTGGCTTCAATCGATATAGTCTTTCGGTACCAAATGACATTCCGTAGCATGTTGAACGCTGTTGCTGATTTCGTTAATCTAGCTTCTATCTCTTTGTCTGGTCGTTGATCACGAGAAGTCCAACAGCTGAGATGAGAGAACGAGTCTACTGTTACAGCTCTTTGATTTCGAATGATAATGTCGATATCAGGCAAATCAACTTCCTGGTTCTTCACAATTTTTCCATTGGTATCTTCTTTGAACTGTTGGATTGGCATAATGCAAGTCTTTTTTACACTCATTGTCAGTCCGTGGTCCGTAGTCCTGAGTCACTTTTTCGAAAATCCTGATAAATTTTTCAAGATCGTCCAGAGTGTTACACATTGCTACCAGGTCGTCGGCATACATCAAAGCTAAGATATCAAACTTTTCAAACTTCTCTCTGGCACCATGATAGAAATCATTGCTTCCATAAGCAAACTTCACGCCCTCAATACCAGATTCTTCTAATACTTTCCTAACGATGAAATCGAATACAATATTAAACAGGACAGGAGACGGAATACCACTTTGCATAACACCCGTTTCGATATCAAAAACTCCAGAAAGTCCACCGTTAATTTTCACTTGTGCTCTGGTGTTCTTGTACACTAATTTTAACATTCGTACGATCTTCTCTGTTAAGCCATATTGTCGACAGACTTTCCATAAAATCTCTCTGTTTACGGAGTCATACGCCTTATGTATGTCAATAAAACACAGATACAGAGGTTTATTAAATTCTCTTGACTTCTCCATCACCATTTTGAGTGTAAAGACTTGGTCGATTGTTGATGGGTTAATCCACAGGGAACATACCACCATTACATCGACCAATTACGCCAGCGGTGCGACACACATTGTTAGATGCAGTTCTGGAAGCTGATTTCAATGGTGAAAACGCCAGCTCTCCATCTTTTTCGGAACAAAAGTTATATGCAAAATACTGTCCCAGCGAAAAATGGCTTTTTTGTTCATTTTTCAGCGGAAATGACCTATCTTGTATAGTAAAAATACTGAGAGGCTCATTATTTCTGGATCATCCGTTCTAACTCGGAATCAGAACGTCACTATCAGGAATATTAGACGAAAGAAAAGTCTCTTCAATTGTTTTGAGGATCATATTTTGATTTTCTCCCCGCTTCTTTTTTTCCGTAATATACGTCGATTTTGACCTGCTCCCGTTAGTTCTAAACCCAATGGCGGATTTAAAAAGACAGATAGAGGGGCCTTCGGGTAAAGTTTTAAATTTTACTCGCCAAATATGGAAAAATTTTTGTCAGATTTTTAAATATTGTGTTGACGATGAAAACTTTTGTTCATACTACTTGCGCACGCACCCCTTCTAAATTCGCTACTATCTATATTCACTTTTCTGGTAACCCGAATGTTGCTCTCCAGACAGTTGCTCCCGTGACATTTACTCCCCGGACACTTGCTCCCCAGCGACAATTGCTTCCCAGGCACTTGCGCCCGTGACAGTTGCTCCTTAAAGACATTTGCGCCCCGAGTATTTGCTCCCGAATGACAATATCAAATAGAATTTTTATGACATACAAATACAATGTATAAGTTTATTAGATTAAGATATGGAATACAAGAATGTAAAACAAAGATCTTATTAATTATATAAATAATTGAAACATTATAAATTTAAAAAAACGTATTATCGAAATAGATATACACATTTTTAGATCAGACTGGTCAAAGAGATTAATTAATTAGAAGTTTAAGCTTGTCAACATATTAAACATATTTTATTGGATTATCTTTTTTTGACATTTAATTAATTAGTTGCAGTGTAATAATATAAGATCAGAGAAATAATTAACAGACAGTATGAAACAGAAAAGAACACTGTCACTTTATTATATTTTATTTTGATGGTGGTTTTCTTAGTAATCTAAAGCGTTTTCGTATTTTTTGTTCTGCATCCTTTATGGATCTCTACATCTCTACCACCACGCTTTGAAACTCTGGTAAAATGGAGTCGAATTAGCTATAAGTTTACAACTAATTCGAGAATTACCCAGTGGTTTTAAATCCTGCACGAATTTCTGATTATCTCAGTCTGTTCATAATTTTACCGGTTTCTAAAACTTTAAAAATTATTTTGAATTTGTCAACAAAAAAAGGCATAGCTCAAGACCAAGTGAAATTGGAGAGCAACTGTTCGGGGAGCAAGTGTCATTGGGAAGCAACTGTCACGGGAGCAATTGTCTCTGAGGAGCAAGTGTCCGGGGAGCAAATGTCGCGGGAGCAACTGACTGGGGAGCAACATTCATGGATTCCACTTTCCTTGAATCAATTTAACACTCTTCCTAATGGCGAACGTTCAGAGAGAGGACAATTGTTTACTTTAGAATTCTTTTACTACGTGCTCATTTATTTTGAGAACTTTTACGACTCAATCCACTTAAATGCACTGTTTTGTCTACAAGGTTTCTATGATGATTTTTTTGACTGTAGCTCAGTGTTATGCAATGTTTTTGAAGAAGTTTCTGTATATTTGTGAGATCGAGATTTTGATTTGTTCTTTTTTCCACTTTCATCTGAACGTTGCCATGATTTTGACGAGTTTCTTCCTTTTGGTTTTGTTTTGGACTTCGATGAACGAGCTTTTGTTGATGGAAAAGATGCGAGACTCTTTTGAAGAACTTCCTAAAGAGAAATGACCTCACTCTGATTATGGCAGAACGCTTAGAATAAGATTATCTTTTTTGTTGAAGAAAATCTGCAAATAGAACATCATCATCTCGTACACGATAAAACTTTTCCAAGAACGTTTTCTTAGGCATGCTGGTCTACCTTTTCTTCAGCGTTAATCTCGTGATTGTTGCTGTCTCCGCTGGATTTACTTCGCTTCTCTGATCGCTTTTCTCTTCTGCTCGACGGACTCTGCCCTTGTAATGGCGACTTTTTCGTTTTTACCGATTCTGCAGTCATTATCGTTTTCTTTTTCTTTTTTTTTACCATTATTTTGGCCATTTGATTTTATTCGTTTGTGCTTCTTCTCATTTTTCCATTGTTTTCGAGATCTTGTTGTATTTGGACTTTTTTTTCTCGTTACATCAATTGAGGCCGTTCTGAGACTACGTGGAGTATTGTATCCTGGTAGATACTTTGTATTGATTCTATCTCGGTTTTGTCGTGAATATGTGTTGTTGATGACCATTTTACTTCTTAAGTTTTCTCTCACCATATTTATATAGTGTGGCCATAATATAGAACTGTCTTTCGTCTCGTCTGTTACGTAATCATAATTGTTATCCAGCATATTTTTCAATGCACGTGTAATAGGTGGTAAATATTCTCGTTGTTCATCTAGAATAAGATGTTTCAAAAATAATGATGATGGTTCATTGATACATGAGACGTCTTTTTCATCATCCTGGTCTTCTGAAAATTGTTTTGCATCAATGGCAACTTCATGACAACAAAAATTATCTGAACATGGTGGACAAACTTCACATTTTTTCTGATGTGTACACAATCGTGTTGGTGTTGTTTTACACCTGACATTGATTCCGGGAATGGTCGATGATAGTTGATTGGCAAGTTGTGAACATTTAGTTGGTCGATGTGTCCATAACCACAGAGCAAACACAACACTTTGTCCAAAATGTTTCACATAATCAAACGTTTCTGAATGAAATAATACAATAGAAAGACAAACGTTATTTTTCTTTGTTGTCATACTTTGAAATATATTTTTGTCTAAATCATGCTGAAGTTTTTGAATAGCAATTCGTTCGACATCCCACAGTTTGGCCATATTAGCTAATTGTTTTTCGTTTTGAACTGGATCTTCTTCATATCCATAATTTCTGGAAAAATATTGATCACTAAATGGTTCAGCTTAAAAACGAAAAAGAATTTTAACTTGTTCAAAAAACCACTAAACGAATTTAAACTGACGATCAATTTTACCGATAATTTGTTCAATGTGTCTTGGTAATGGTGTTGGATCTAAACTTTGCTTTTGTTCATCATTATTATTTATTCTATATGGTTCAAAATGTTTTTCAGGAGATAACGCCAGATCCACTAGGTAAGCATTAGAATTTGATTCACCTGATTCTGCTCCCACTTGATTCGAATCCATCGAATACGATGATATGTTTCCTTCTGATGTCAGTTGTTTTTGTGTAGGTGAAAATTCTCGAGCATATAAATACTCTTTTGTATAATGACGACATTGTGTTGGTATGTGACATGTACCATATTCATGGTACGGATCTTTAGAAACAGCTGGTTGTCTGCAATTAATATGCATAATATCAAAAACTGTTCATTAGAAGTATAAAATTTAGAATTAAAAATGTTACTTTTTATTTGGCGCTGGAGGAAGCATATATTTTCGGATAAATAATTATAAAAAAAATTTGTCCTCTTCTTCTCTATGCACGTTCATTAACCGTATTTCTTTTATAATTCAAATTACTACGATAACAATATTTAACTATAATTTCAATATGATCAAACTTATCAGATCCAACAATAGTCAAAATATTTTAGTAAATATGTGAAACGTCAACATACCAAAAAGAGTAGGAAAAAAATCTTGGATTCTCCAAGATTCTTTGGTCGAAACGTGCTATTCGAAAAAGTAACAATTGTGTTGGTAATATTTTAACTAAAATTCAACTAACATCATCGAATATGATAAAGCTGAAAAATAAAACGGTTAATCAATCAGGCGTACAAATGGTGTGATATCAGTAGTGTTGAACAATACTTTTCTCTTCTCTTTTATAGCTAATAGTCCCGTATGTATCCGTAGGGCAACAGTGGGTTACATACATAAATGATCAATTGTGATATTGTATTCGTAGTATAACATTGAATAATCAAAAGCTAGATAAATCAACGTACTCTCAAACTATTCAACAGAAAATTCTTTTATAACCTCTCATTTCTTTCAACAGATTGGTCAATTCGTATGCAAATTATGCAAATGTCTTTATTAATGCGTGTCGTGTTGTTCAATCAAATATTAAGAACGAAGTTTTCGTCATTACATGTATGGTATTAGGTGCACTTACGAAGGAACCGCCCCAGGTGTCCGGCTCCGATTTCGTTCGTTCATACATCATTCGATAGAGGACCTCGAGTAGGCAAAAAGGCTAAAA